>PVKP010014458.1:0-52254 GCA_004027715.1 Plecturocebus donacophilus | reverse complement strand
GGAAACCATCATTTTCAGCAAACTGACACAAGAACAGAAAGCCAAACGCCACATGTTCTCATTCATAAGTGGTTATTGAACAATGAGAGCACACGGACCAGAGGAGGGACAGTGGGATGTGGGGAGGTTGGGGAGAGATAACATGGGGAGAAATGCCAGATGTAGGTGATGGGGGGATGGAGGCAGCAAACCACATTGCTATGTATGTACCTATGCAACAATCCTGCATGGCCTGCACATGTACCCCAGAAGCTAAAGTACAATTAAATATATATATATATATATATATATATATATATATGGAAAAAAGGACAGGCAACAAAATAAACAAAACCAGATAAATTGGATTTAATCAAAATTAGTGTAGGCAACATAGCAATAACCAGTCTCTACAAAAAAATATAATTAACAAAATTAACAAGGCATGGGGGTAGACACCTGTATTCCTAGCAGCTCAAGAGGCTGAGGTGAGAGAATCACTTGACCTCAGGAGCTCAATGTTTCAGTGAGCTATAATTGCCCACTGCTCTCCAGCCTGCAGAACAGAGAGATTCTCTGTCTCTAAATTTAAATTAAAACAAATTTTTTTAAAAAGCTTGTGCATCATAAGACTTTACTAAAAAAAATAAATACAGCCTACAGTAGTGAATTCCATAAACTTCTTTTCTTCTATTCATTCATAGCATTTTTCATCTCATCTGTTTATTTCATAATTTTTCCTTTTATGGTGCTTGCATCTCTTATTCCTTTTGTTTTCCTCTGTACAATCCCCAACTGAGCGGCTTCTATATGCAGGTGACTAATAAAATTTTCTCCAATTAGCTATCAAGTGAATGCCAACATATCTTATGTTCCCCTGATACTTATCATCATTTAAGAATACTTAAAAAACAATGGCTTAGCAATAAAGAAATATTTCATAGGAAATGTAGAACAAATAAGTGATCAAATTCACTTTTATGTAATGAGTAATATGTCCTAGGTGAGTAAATTTAAGTCACATTTTTAAGGAAGTAAAGAAGTGCTTTATAAGCGGTTGGCAGAAATGAATCTATAGCAGTGCAGGTGGGAAAACAGTGGAATCAATACTGGATAAATATAATCAATGAAGACATAGCAGTAACATTGGCGTGAAATGAGGTGATAAACGAGATTTCATGCAGTACATGGGCCATGATTGGAAGTAATACAAAATACACATTTATGAGCAGCAAATAACAGGGATTTTGTTAATTCTTTACCTTATTTATCTATGGCTTGTATAAATGTAAGACATTTGACTCTTAAGCAAGCCAGAAAAATTAAACAGAGGTTTTATCTAACTGACATTTTATCTATCAAATCAGACAGATTAGAAGTGGTGCCTTATCTCTCTACTTATTATTTAAATAGGCATATATATATATATATGATACATTTCATTGATTCTACAAGACAATTAAAGCCACATAGCAATATAATTGAACATAATAGATATGGATGTAAAGATTGGTTTAGGATTATATCCACTTACTAGGAAATTATCATAAAACCTTAAGTCTAATTTTTGGAAAGGGTATATTCACATCACAATAGAAATAAATCATCCATATATATCACTAATTCTATGGTTATAAATAACCAGCAAAATTGCCTGTAGCAAGGCAAATTTAGTCATTATAATTTGATGTTTGTGTGTGTGTGTGTGTGTGTGATCAATATACATTGCTACAAGCATGTTTATATAAGTGTGTTGATTATGACACCTATTTTAGCACTCTATACCAATTGGTGTTTTTCATAATGCTGTCTGGTATTTCATGACTTTTAACTTTTGTTGTTTTGTTTTGTCTTCTTTGTGTACAGGCAGAGTCTTGCTCAATCTCAGTGTCCCTAACTGGAGACAGCAGTACTGGCCAAGACACCCTCCCTACCCTGATAAAAATAGTCATAAAGACACAGTGAAGCTAGAGGACCGATTGTTCCTTCTAAACTGCCCAGATAAGAAAGTAAAATTCATAGCCCAATCTTCTTAATAAAGAACAACCTACAAGTATATGAAATGTTTATCCATTTAAGTACTTATCCACTGAAGAACTTTAAAAGCTTTTTGAACTTTGACAAACATAAAAAAAGTTGATGATGATCAAGAGTAGAACAACATGCATGTAATTTGGTTGCTTGCCAAATAATTGAAGCACACACTAAATAACTCCTCTGTATTATTAGAGATGATGACACAGGCTGAAAAGAAGCCCAAAGCTGTCTGTGTTTAAGCAGATTTACTTAATAGGAAAGCTTGTTGTGTCTTTAGGCCTTAAAAGGAACAGAAAACAAAGATTTTTTGAGAGGGATTAAGGGGAGGCCGTGGGATTCCTGCCATTAGTATTGGACGTTGAACTTATCTCTTTCATATAGCAGTAGTCATGCTTCCTTTCTCCTCCAGTCCCTCAAAAAAAACCTTGCAACCTTAAAAAGAACAACAAAAATCTTTTTATGGTTAAGGTATTTCTCTCAAATTCCACTAAAGGAAAACATTAAAACGAAAGTTCAAAAAGCAAACCAATATCAAAAACAAAAACTCCTATCTAAAATCAACACAATGCGTTTTAAAATATATGAAGAGGACAGCATTTGCCAAGATTTATTTGCATTTAGATAGCATAGTGCGCTTTACAATGCACTTTTAAATAAAATCACATATTTTGTTTGTACACAGAGGTTGGCTATGGCATGGATAAATGTTATATTGTCATTCTGAAAAAAAGGAAACTTAGAGAAGTGAAGTCACTAACCCAAGGTCACACAACTAGGAAAGTGCAGAACTAGAACCATAACTGAGGTGCTCTGATTTTGAATAATTTTCCCTATTTTGCATCATCACATGTTTCAGAAAAATTCTTTGTATTTGGATAGAGTT
Source organism: Plecturocebus donacophilus (assembly GCA_004027715.1). Classification (NCBI taxonomy): domain Eukaryota; kingdom Metazoa; phylum Chordata; class Mammalia; order Primates; family Pitheciidae; genus Plecturocebus; species Plecturocebus donacophilus. Next base: position 49,355 of record PVKP010014458.1, on the reverse strand, counting down.
TTTAGAGTTATAAGTGATTGCTCATGTATTAGGTGGAAAGACAAGAAATTGTCCACATCCATTCATTTTAATGCATCAAAATGGCAATTTTATATGGTTCAGACACTGACTTTTTAATTTTCATAAGTTTTTTTGTTGTTCCCCTATTCTTCCTGTAAGCACCACCTCTCACATCACCCTCATCTCCAAACATATGCCCTAATATAACCAGAGACCAATGTTGCCAGGTGCTCTCAGTTGAGAAAGAGACACATGCTATGAATTTTTACTTACTCCTCCTTGATCATTTACTCACCTTTTGCCTGCTTCTATCTAGATTCTCAAAGTGACTGTTAAATAACTTTACACAAAAGTTTTAATACTAAAACGAACAACATATTCCCTCTCCTAAAGGCATTTCCTCTGGTCCTTGCAGGTTATTAATTCAATATAATAAATTTCTAATCAATCTCAAAACTGGTATTTGAGTACAATGATAGTGCTTCTTGCAATGATGTCACTCATTTTCCATAAGGTACTCTAATGTTTATTGTGCTGTATTGAAGAGTTCTTATAGACCACTCCTTTTCTCTCTTGATTCTTTCTTTCATGATATCCAGGGTTCCCCATTTCTTCCGCTCTCTTTTCTGTCTCTATCTCTTTTTAAATCTTTCTGAATACATAGTAGGTATACATAGTTATGGGGTACATAAGATATTTAGGTATCAGCATGCAATGTGTAATATTAACATCATGGAAAATAGGGTATCCATCCACACAGCATTATCCTTTGTGTTACAAGCAATCCAATTATACTATTTTAGTTATTTTAAAATGCACAATTACATTACTATTGACTATAGTCACCCTGTTGTGCTATCAAATACCAGGTCTTATTTATTCCTCTTAACTATTGTTTGTACTCATTAACTGTTCCCACCTCTTCCTCAACCTCAGACTACATTTCCAAGCCTCTGGTAACCACCTTTCTATTCTTCATTTCCATGAGTTCAATTTTTTTGAGTTTTAGATCCCTCAAATAAGTGAGAACATACAATGAATGTTTGTCTTTCTTTGCCTGGCTAACTTCACTTAGCACAATGACCTCTAGTTTCATCTATTTTTATTTTTGCAAATAACAGTATCTCATTCATTTATTTATAGCTGAATAACCAGAGACCAATGTACTCCATTATGTATAAGTATCAGATTTTCTTTATCTATTTATCTGTTGATGGAGACATAGGTTTCTTCCAAATCTTGGCTGTTGTTAACAGTGGTTCAACAAATATGGAAGTGTAGATACCTTTTCAATATAGTGATTTCCTTTCCTTAAGGTACATACTCAGCACTGGGATTGCTGAATCATATATCTATGTTTTCACTTTTTAAGGAAACTCAAATGTTTTCATAGTGGTTGTACTAATTTTCATTCCCACTAACAGTGTGTGGGGCTTCCTTTTTTTTTTCCCACATCCTTGCCAGCATTTGTTATTGCCTGTCTTTCGGCTATACGTCACTTTAACTGATGGGAGATGATGTCTCACTGTAGTTTTGACTTACATTTTTGTGATAACCAATGATGTTGAGACCCCTTTTGTATGCTTGTTTGTCATTTGTTTGTGATTCGTGTTCTTTTCAGAAATGTCAGTTTAAGTCTTTTCCTCATTAATCAGTTTTTTTTTTAATTTTTTCTTATAGAGTTGAGTTCTTTATATATTCTGGCTATTAACCCCTTGTCAGATGGGTAATTTGCAATTATTCTTTTTTCCCCACTCCGTGGGCTATCTAGTCACTTTATTGATTGTTTTATTTGTTTCACACAAGCTTTCTAACTTGATATGATCATATTTTCTGATTTTTCACTTTCGTTGCCTGTGCTTCTGCGGTATTGCTCAAGATATTTTTGCCTAGACCACAACAATGTCCTGGAAATTAGTAGTTTCATAGTTTGAGGTCTTAGACTTACATCTTTAATCTATTTCAGTTTGACTTTTGTATATGGTGAGAGATAGGGGTTCTAGTTTCTTTCTTCTGCATATGGTTGTCTGGTTTTCCCAGTACCATTTTTTTTTTTTTAAGAGGCCATCTTTTACCCAGTGTATGTTCTTGGCACCTTTGTCTAAAATGAGTTTATTTTATAGACATGGATTTGTTTCTGGGTTCTCTATTCTTTTCCACTGGTCTTTGTGCCTCTTTTTATGCCAGTACCTTGATGTTTTGGTTACTATACCTCTTAGTATAATTTGACATTAGGTAATGTTATACCTCCAGTTTTATTATTTTTGCTCAGGATAGTTTTGGCTATTCTGGGTCTTTTCAGTTTGATACAAATCATAGGAGAGGTTTTTTTTCTTCTATTTCTATTTTTGTTAAGAATGTCATTGGTATTTTGATAAGGATTGAATTGAATCTGTAGATTGCTTTGGCAGTATGGATATTTTAACAATATTGATTTTTTAAATCAAATTTCCTGGAAGCAAAAATTGTCCAACAATGTTATTTTAACTTCAAAGCAATCACAGAAGTTGAAACGATTATTCTCATTTTAGAGTTAAGAAATTTCAGGTGCATGAAATTTAAATGAGTTGTCTAAGTTCACCAAATAACGAGTAACAAAATCATAATTCTAATTTAGCTATGTATTATTCCAAAATTCACATAATTAACCAGTGTGATAAAAATTCTTGTCCCTGCCCATCAGGAGTTGGTAGTCTACGGTACTGTAAAATGTGTAACTACTAGAAGTGTGTGGTTAATTTATATTAATTTTAATAAAATTAAAAATTCAGTTTCTCAGTCACATCATATACACTTCATGTGTGCAATAACCAATATAGTAGCTTTATTGCCACACAGTATAGTAACAATATTATAGTGACTACTGTATTGGACAGTGCAATTTATTTCTGTCATCATAGCAAGTTCTATTAGACAGTATTTCTCTATAGGATATGCACAAAATTAAATATAAACTATTGCATGTGTTAAACTGGATGAGCAAAGTGCTATGTAGAGATTTGATAATGAGACTTTTTTAAATGTTCATGAAAGATGTTCTGAGGTTTATGGACATATTTAGGGAAATTTGACAATAGAAGATTTGTTTTGTTTCTTGAGGTATTGGTTTCTTGAGGTATTTGTTTCTTGAGGCATACTGTAGGTGCTCCATGATATATTTCTAATGCATGCCTGAATTAATTCATAAATTAGAGGATCCTGCTAGAAAGCAAAGCTACTATTTTTTAGCAAAAACAGAGAGGAGTGAAACAGCAGGTTTTTTTGTTTTTAGAAACAGCAAGTATGGCCAGTGGAGAATTTGGGGAAGAAATATAATTAAAAATGACATTGTAAGGGAGAATAGAGTCAGACCATGGAAGACTTCTAACATCAGTAAATGGTTATCTCCAAACTCCACATGTTCAAACCCCAACTAATAGTCTTCCTTCAAGGCATTCCCTCTTCTCTGTTCTCTTTCTTATTCTGTTAGATTCTCCAAATCAGAAATTTGCAAGGTCATCTTAGATACTTTAACTCAACTCACATCCTACCTCCAATTAGTCCCCAAGTCATTTCATTTTTATTTTCTGAATCCCTAATGGATCTACTTCTTCTCCCTTTATACCATGGCTTCCAAAATTTAGGGCTTTCTGGCTTCTTAACTGAATCACTGAAACAGCCTTCTAGTTGGCTTTTCCACCTCAAGTTTTTTCTAGTCCATTTTTCACATTCTAATATCTATCATTTTGAAAAACCTATTTATGCATGTAAGTGTTCTGCTTAAACCCATGGTGTTGTATTTAAATCTCATCTTCGACTAGTCCTTGCCCACTTGCCCAGATTGATCACCAGTCACCTCTTTATTGTATTCTGTCTCCTTTAAGACAAGAGAACCAGTAACATTTCCTATGTGCCTCAAGCCTTTTAATACAAGTACACTTTGTTTTGCCCCAAGTGGTTTTTTTGACAGCTGATGTAATACCTTAGTTCTTGTCTGCTTAGTTTAAAAAAATTTTAAATGAAATATACAGCAAAAGAAGTGCAGCATAATTTATTGCAAAGGAAAAATAATATTTTGTAAGTGAGATGAGAATAGACAGTATACCCTGAGAGAGAGAGAATTCAAGGCATGCTGCTCATAAGGACGAGACACTAAAGAGTGGCATTAGGGAGACTCCCTTTATGTGAGTCTCACATGAGGGAGGTGGGAAAGGGTGTTACTAGTAAGCATATTCTGGGTGGTCCTCTGGCTCTGGGTGCACATGCATACTAGCTGTATATGTTTGTTCATACATTGGATGTCTGCATAGCATCTTAAATCTCAACCCAGGAGTGTGTGTGTGTGTGTGTGTGTGTGTGTGTGTGTGTTTACTACTACAATGAGAAAAGGGTCAGTTTGAGAACAGGTAAAATCAAAGTGTGCATGCACTCTAGAGGGAAAAGTCACTTCTGAGGATAGCTTTGATTGAATGAACTCTATTACAATGTTTATACCGAGGCTTATTGTATTGACTGAAAGGTCACCACAGTTACTGCATCCTGAGGGGGATATTTCCTTGACCACCTATTCTGCCTCAGTTCCATCACCTGAAATGAAGGAACTCTCTCATTTTTGAGACTACCTAATAAGTTATTAAAACTTACCTAAATTATCATCAACTCTGTAAAGATCTACCTAACCACTCCCCTTATTCCTCTGCCTCCCATTTTTACCCCCAGATTCTAGCAATACTCTCACCTGTGTGGTCACATAGTATCCTAAGTTTATTTATATTGTGGCACTTAAGTACTACTTTTTCATTAATATCTTCTTTTCTCACTCATTGTGACTTCTTTGAAGACAGTAATTTTGACATTTTTTCTTTTGTATCTCCTTGATTTCTAGCTCAGAGAAAGCTCTCAATAACTGACTTTAAGATGAGTTAATTTTACCTTAAAAGCTATTGGAAGCCATGAAATATTTTGAACAACAGAATAACATCATAACTGGGATTCAGGAAGATTATTCTGGTCGCATTGAGGAGAGTGGGTTAAATGCCTAAGACAAAGTGAGTTGGGCCGGGCATGGTGGCTCTCGTCTGTAATCCTAGCACTTTGGGAGGCTGAGGTGGGCCGATCACGAGGGTCAGGAGTTTGAGACCAGCCTGGCCAATGTAGTGAAACCCAGTCTCTGATAAAAATACAGAAAGTAGCTGGGTGTGGTGGCACGCACCTGTAGTCCCAGCTACTCGGGAGGATGAGGCAGGTGAATTGCTTGAACTTGGAAGGCGGAAGCTGCAGTGAGCTGAGACCACCGCATTGCTCTCCAACCTGGGTGACAGAATGAGACTCCATCTCAAAAAAAAAAAAAAGACCAAGTGAGTTTACTAACACACCTGAAAATTATCATTTAGAAAAATTTGCTTCAAAATGAGCTTTTCTATTATTAATACAAGTTTAGGGTTTTTAAAGAAACTTTTAATGATTGTATGTAGTCACCCTGTTAAATGTCAAGGGAGGTTAAAACCATGCTTTTAATAATACTTTGCAGATACTGCACCTGGTAAACACAAAACTATTATGAAATATTAACAGTTTCCTTTTAAAAAGCAGCTAGTTGTTGTAAAGGCAGAATGTCTCCTAGGGGTCAGCATAGAAATGCTACCTCCTTAAGCTTCTGAAGCAAAAGCTTACTAATTAAAACTTCCCAAACACACACTGGATATAGAGACACACCCACACAGGCATAGAGGAGTTAACAAGAGTCTATGAAGAAGATAAGCTATGGTTCTCAAGGGAATAATCAGTTGCTAGGATTTATGACACTCCTGCGTTCAGTAAAGAAGTCCTGACATAGGTCTGGTTAAGAAAGTTGTGGGAATTACAAAGATCTAAGCAGTTCTATGTGACTACTGTGCTTGGAAAATGTGGGTCTAGTGTTTATGATTATTCAGGGGAGAGGAGAAGAAAGATATTGTTGATCTTGTTATTTTTGCTGGTATACTAATGAAATTTGCTTCTTATGATGATGAGTTAAGTTTGTGAAAAAATTGATTAGGTATGCAAAAGAAGGTACATAAACTGGGTGTAGGGGTAAACGTAATATGCTAAACATATATATACCACTTCATATAAATGTGTATATATATCTATGTATATATATTGTGTGTGTATGTGTGTGTGCACATATATAAAACTCCTTAACCTCAAAGGTAATTTTTATGCCAAAGAGATATATTTTGGGATCACATAATTTGGTTTTCTTCACTAGAGTGGAAAAAACATAACACATTAAAAGAGAATACTAAACATGATTTTATGCCAATAAATTAGATAAAATAGACTATTTTATTAAAAAACTTTTCACAACTGACAATATAAAATAGAAAAATGAATAGAATTATAAACAATAAAGAATTGAATCAGTAGTTCACAATCACACACACACACACACAAACATGCACATGCACATATGCACACCCCAGGCCCAGATTATGATGTAGGCAAGATTTGGAAAATCCACATCCTACATATTTTCCTGTTTCATTTAACAAAATTTGTAAATCATAAAATTAACCTTTTAAAGTATGAAAGTGAATATTTTTATATTCACAAGGTTTTGCAACCATCACTTCTATTAAATTTCAGAATATTTTTTGTCACTCTAAAATAACTCCATATTTATTAGCACTCACTCTCCAATCCCCTCTACCCTCAGTCCCTATTAACCACTCATCTGTTTTCTGCGGATTTTCCTATCCTGGATATTTCAGAAGAATGGATCTATATAATATGTGAGTTTTGTGACTTATTTCTTTCACTTAATGTTTTTAAAGTTTATTCACATGGTAGACTGCATCAATACTGCATTTCTTTTAATGGCTGAATAATATTCCATTTTATGTATAGACCACATTTTATTTAGAAGTTCATCCGCTAATGGGCATTTGAGTTAATGGTTAATATTTAATTCTATTTAATGGTAAATGTTTTCATTTAATGGCTGTTATGAGGTACAAATTTTCATGTAGACATATTTTTTTATTGTCTTTGATATCTATGTAGGAATGAGATTGCTGGGTTCATATAAATACCTGCCAATTTGTTTACCAAAGTGGTCACATCATTTTACCAGCTCAGCAGCAATGTATGAGAATTTCAATTTCTCCAAATCCTCACCAACACTTTTCTTTATCTGTCTCCTTGTTTATAGCTATTCTAGTGGATGTGAACCAGTATCTTATTGAAGTTTTGATTTGCATTTTTCTGATAGCTAATGATGTTGAACATCTTTTCATGGGTATATTGGCCATTTTTATATCATCTTTGGAGAAATGTCTCTTCAACTTATTTCTGCATTTTTAAATTGGGTCTTTTTCTTTATGCTGTTGAGCTGTAATAATTATTTTTGTATTTTTGATATTAGACCCTTATCATATATATGCTTTATATGTTATGCTTTTTAATATACATTTTGTATACATTTTTCTATTTTGTGAGTTTTTTCACCTACTAGATAGTGTCCTTGGGAACACAAAAGATTTTAATTTTGATAACGTCCAATATTTCTTTTTCTTTTTTCTTTTTGCCTTCACTTTTGCCTCCATATTTAATAAACCAGTGCCAAATTAAAGGCCATAAACAGTTAACCATTTCCATCTGTTAATTATTTTTTATCTCATAAATTTATGTTTTGACCCATTTTAAGTTAAATTTTATATATGGAATGAGGGAAAAGAAGAATTTATTTTTTGCAAGTGGCTACCTAGTTGCCCTATTGCCATTTGTTGTAGAGACCATTTTTTTCTCCATTGAATAATCTTGGCACATTTATTAAAGTACGATTGGCCATAAATATATGAAATTTCCTGGATTCTCAATTCTATTCTATTGATCTATGTGCCTATATTAATGCCAGTACCATACTGTTTTTATCTTTGTAATTTTGTAGCAAGTTTTGAAATAGGGAAGTGTGAGTCCTCCAAATTAGATTTTTAAAAAATTGTCTTGGCTATTTTGTTCCCTTACATTTCCATGCAGATTTTAGGAACAGTTTTCTCATTTCTGCAAAAAGCCAGGTGGGATTTGATAGATATTGTGATGGATTTATAGATCAATTGGCCAACACTGTCATCTTAGCAATAACATCTTCTAATCCCAGAATACGGATGACTTCCTCATTTATGTAGGTCTTCAACTGTCTTTAGTGAAAATTTGTCGTTTTCAGTGTACAAGTCTTGGAATTACTGTGTTATATTTCATTCTAATTACTTTATCCCTTTGATATTATTATAAAAATTGTATTATTAATTTCATTTTTACTTTCATTGGTCATGTATAAAAAGATTATTGAGTCTTATACATTGATCTTGTATCCTGTAACATTGGTAAATTTATTTACTGGATCTAATAGCTTTTTGTTGCTGTTGTTGATTGCTTAAGATTTTCTATATATAAGACAATGTCACCTGCAAATAGAGATAATTTTACTTCCCCTTGGCAATATGGATGGCTTTTAGTCCTCTTTCTTGCCTGATTGCCCTAGATAAATTATCCACTACAATGATGAATAGCTGTGCTAAAAATGATATTTTGCTTTATTCCTTGTCATAGGAATAAAGCTTTCTGTTCTTAAGTACTAAGTATAATGTTTGCTGTTTTGTTTAAAATAGATGCCTTTTATTAGGTTCATAAAGGTTTTCTCTATTATTAATTTGTTGAATTTTTTTTATCATGAATGAGTATTGAATTTTGTCATTCAACTTTTCTGCATATATTGAGATAATCATTTGGATTTGTCCTTTATTCTATTAATGCAGTATATTATATTAATTGTTTTATGGTTGTTAAAACAAACTTGCATTCCTTGGATATATCTCATTTGGTCAAAATTTATACTCTTTTTTGAATGTTGTAAGTGTAAGTTGCTAGTGAAGTGGTTCAGAATATGCCATCCCAAAATATACCACTTTCGAATATTATTTTGAGCTGAAGGCACTTGAGAAACAGCAAAGTCAGGAAGGGTTCTCTGACCTCTAATTTCTACTTAAAAACAGTTCGTACCATTTCTCATGAGAAAGGTGCCCTCCCTGTACCGGGAAGAGAACATTCTTATCACCAGATACTTGGAGTCAACACCAGAATAGGCCTGTACAAACAAAGTTAATAAAACAACCTTTATCTTCATTAGTTTCACCCATATATTTTACAGTTACTGTCTAACAATTACTGCCCCTAGCCCAAGACCCCTTGTCTTATCACATCCCCAAAATGTATCATTCTCTGTATAAAAAGATAGATAGGCTTTTGTGCCTAATGGTTTCTCCTACTCTTAATTTCCTTTCTGAGGACTCCAATGTACATGTAAAAAGTATTAAATAAATTGTATGCTTTTCTGCTGTTTAATCTATCTTACATCCATTTAATTCTTATGCCAGCCACAGAACCTAAGAGTGTAAAATGAAGTTATTCACCAATAAACTAGTATTATGTAAAAATTTGTGTCTATATTCATGAGAAATATTGATGTGTAGTTTTTATCTTTTTGTGATGTCTTTGTCTAGTTTTTCCCCATCAGACAATAAGGACTTCATAGAATAATTTGGAAAGAGTTCCCTCCTCTTCTACTTTTTTTTGAAGAGTCACAAATTTGTTTTGGAGATTTACAAAGAAGCAAAAGTTTATATTCCACATCAAGGACAGTGCATAGTACATAATTGAACAGCCTTGTCCCAAACACAATAATTAACACAACATAATTAATGAAGTCAATGATACAATAGTTACATTTTCTGTATAATATAAACCTGTAATGATAATGTGTCTGGCTCTTGCACTAGACATTAAAGTTTTGAGTGTACACTTAAATCTAGTGTCTTATTTTTATCTTCATATATTCTTCTTAGGAAAAGTAGAGAAGTTTCTAATTTTGTTGTATTCGTTTTTACTATGACCTTTCTAGAGGGCTCTTGCCCTAAATCCAAGATTGGCTCTTCAATTTTGCCTTGTCTTATATCTTTTATCTGTGCCCAAATGTTATTAAGTAATGGAAGGAGATATACAAGCCATAATATTGGAAAATCAGACAGCAAGTGTTCAGCAACAAAGAGATATGTTGTGATGTAGTGTTAGTAGCTAAAAAGCAAGGAAACAAAAGAAAGCAGGGAAAAAAAGAAGTAAACCTTTATAACTTATTTAATTAGGCTAGCAATATGTCAAAGCCAAACCAAACAAGAAAAGCTTGTGAAGGAAAAATAATAGGTCACTTTATTTTGGTATATAAATACGCTTAAAATCCTTATTAAAATAAAAACAAAATTAATCAACCAATTAGATATATGAACAAATTGAATTCTTTCGAAACGTCAAGGATGTTTTCACATTAATGGCCTACTTACATACTTAACCACATCTACAGGTCAAAGGAGTAAGAATAATTGACAAAAAATTCAAAGCCCATTTAAAATTTTAAAACACAGGCATAGCAAATAATGAAAAGAATGAGAATATTCTTAAGCGCTCGAGTGTATCTTCTAGGCGATAGTGAATGAACTTTCCTTTGAGGTCAGAATAAGAAAACTGTTTTGGCTATCATTTTTCTATATAACATTGAACTGAAAAATCTTAGCTGGTGAAGCAAGATAATATTTTTTTTTAAAAGAGAAATAAGGGATACATTTAAGAATTGGAGAAAACCTACCATTACATCCAGATTAAATAGTCATCTAGATTAACGAAAAGTTCAAGAGACTTAAAGGCTATTTGAAATGTTCAGAGAGCATAAGAAAGTGATTAATACAATTATTGAAATATCAAAGTCATCTGAGTTTCTATGCATTGAAAATAAAGAATAATTAAAAGTTTCCATTTATAATAGAAACCAAAAATACATGGTACTAGGGAATAAATCTTACAAAATTGAGCAAACTATTCTGGGATAAATTATAAACATATAGTAAAAAATATAATGTAAATCTTAATGGAGTGATAGACTATTTCCCTGGGAAAAAAGACAACATGACATATATGACAATAATACTTTATAAATTCAATGCAGTTTCCCTCAAAATTCTAAAAAAAAAAATTTGAAAACAGACAAATACAAAAATTTACTTATAGACTCAAAAATCTATATAGATACATGAAAATTAAGAATAGATGGCATAACTGTCAAAAAAGGAAGGCATACCTTATAATATGCAAAATTATTATAAATATTTTATACATAATATGTTATTATCACAGGAATATACATTTTCCAGTGGACACAATATGAGCCTGTACATATACAGAAACCTGATATATAAAAGTAAAGGATATTAAACATAGGTACAAAAAAACCTTTTAATAAATGATATAGGGACAATTAATCACATTTATAAAGATATTTCTATTCATTTCATATTTTCCACCAGAAAAAAATAAATCACATTTAGTAAAGATTTAAATATAAAAAGCAAAATTGCAAAACTTTTAAAGAAAGATGAGATAATATATTTCCCTTCAAGATGGAAATATATTTTTGCATATAACACACACAAAAACTTACATCTATTATAAAAGAAGTATTATATTGAGCTATTTTAAGCCCTTCTATACAACAAAATTAAGCCCTTCTGACAGCAACTGAACTATAAAGAATAATAGAAAAACATCTTTCATATTAGAATTATTTGCAATACATCTATCTGATAAAAGATTAGTATCTAGAACAATTTTAAACATCACAAAGAAATAAGAATCATAAAAATTCAAAAGGGAAGATGAAAGGATGTGTAATTTACCAAAAATGAGGAATTTGGGTAGCGACTGTATACATGAAAAAAAAGACGAAGTACACAAAAAATCAGAAAAATGTACATTAAAAAATGAGGCATATATATAAGAAAAAATTAAAAACCCAAAATATCAGGTATTTGCAATGTTATGGAGATAATGAGATGATTACACATATTTGGTAGGTCCGTAAATAATTACAAGTCCTTTAGAAAGTATGGCAATAATAGATAATAATGAAAAAAATGAGCATGTGTAGCAATTTTACTCCAAGTCATGCATTAGAGAAGCTCCCATACAAATCTACATGGAGACATTTTCAGAGTAAAATTGTAGCACTTAAAAGTTTTAAAAATAAAATAACATAATTTTAATCAAGAAAACAGATCATGGTACAGTTGTAAAATTGAGTACTATAAAACAAAAACCCACACATAATTTTTAAGAGTACATGGATAAATGTCATAATTATAAGGTTGAATAAAAATGTCAAGCTATAGAATTACAAGGTCAGAATGATTCTAATTACATAAAGTTTAATTAACATATATATTCATTATATCTCTGTGTTTTGGGTACATCAATATGTTATGAAAATACAAAATCATGCTTGAAAATCATGAATATCAAATTGAAATAGTGGTCACTTCTAGAAAGGGAAGAAGGAGATTTTGGAGGTATATGCTTACATACTCCAAAGATTTGTTTATGAAAAAGAAGGATCAGAAACAAAGATGGCAAAGAAATTTGTCATGACAAAACTGATTGTAAGATATCTACATAGTTTCATATCATACATTAAACTTTTCTGTACATCTGGAGTTTTTAATAACAGTTGTTTTTGGAAATGGTGACTCAAAGATAGACTCTACCTAGGATGAATGAGTGGTGTACTTGTGACGTTAGACAAGATACGGTATACATGAAGTAGAGTACGTTTTGGAAACAAGATGAAGAATTTAGTCTTAGTCATACTTGGTTTGAGGGTCTTGTAGAATGTAAGATGAGGACACCAAGCACTTAAGTCAGAATTAAGCCCTGAATATAGTATCAGGGCAGCAACTGGTGCTAGAGATAGAAATTCGATATTCATAGCCTATACGTCTCTGATGAAATCATATCCTTTTTTCAAAAGGAAACACAAAAGGATGAGGAGACTTCACAGAGTGAGGCAGTCAGTTTTCTGAAAGCAGAGCTATAGGAAAATTAATTTTTAAGGAATGAATAGGGAAAGTAGGTCCACAAAAAGCAAGGATAAATACTCAAAATTATTAGGAGAACTCAGAGACAGTTGTTTTGCAGGAGTCAGTGGAGCAGAGTGTTAAGAACAAGTGGTCAACCCTTAACTAGCAGAGATGGCCAGGCCAATTAAGACTAAGAAGTACTTTCCTTGACTGTATGAGAAGCGAATTGGCATCAATTAGTGTTTGTGTAAATATCATCTGTTGCAAATCAAATTAATTTTGAAAAGCTATGTGTTACTCTCTACTGGTTAGTTACAAACTTTCCAGAGTCACAACAACCTGATGTTTTACAACACTGCTAAAATATATGAAGCATTATTATTAAATAAATCTAAATAATTTATTTTCAACTATCTTTAGTAAGACTTTTCAGTCACTTTATTTCACATCCTGAATAGCTTTTGAGTCCATTTAATTACCATTCCATTGATAATCACATAAGACAAAGCTACCATTATTTCTGGCCTAGAAAGCAATTAACGGGTACCCAATCCATCTTCCTGCATTAACCATTGACTCTTCTCTAATTCGTCTCCTACACTGAAGAAGAATGATGCTGAAGCCTGGAATATGTGCCCTTCTCCCACTTCCAGTTATCTTTCACATGTTATTTCAATTTGAGCTCAAATGTCACCTTTTCAAGGAAGCCCTCCTTAATCACTAAATATATTCCATGTTTTCACAGCATCCTGCATCTTTCTTTTTCATTTTAAGATAAATGTAGATCCGTATTCAGTTGTAAGAAATAATACAGAGTATACCTTTACTGGATTTCTCGCAATCCTGGCATCTTTCAAAACTATAGTACAACACAACAGGATATTCACATTGACACAGTTAAGATGGAAAACTGTATTAGTTTATTCTTACACTGCAAATAAAGACATACCTGAGACTGAGTAATTTATAAAGAAAAGAGGTTTAGTTGACTCACAGTTCCACATGGCTGGGGAGGCCTTACAATTACGGTGGAAGTTGAATGAGGAGCAAAGTCATGTCTTAAGTGATGACAAGCAAGACAGCTTGTTTAAAGGAACTCCCTTTTATAAAACCATCAGATCTTGTGAGACTTATTCACTGTCATGAGAACAGCATAGGAAAGACCTGACCTGATGATTCAATTACCTCCCATCCAGTCCCTTCCAGGACAGATGGCAATTATGGGAGCTACAATTCAAGATGACATGTGGTTGCTGAACATCTGAAATGTGATTAGTTCAAATGAGATTTAAAAATGACCAAAAGATCAAAAGAGGTACTTCTTAAAAGAAGACATACAAATGACAGACATTTGAAAAGGTGCTTAACATCACTGATCATCTGAGAAATGCACATCAAAACTACAATGAGGTATCATCTCACCCCAGTTAAAATGGCTTATCTCCAAAACACAGGCAATAAGAAACGCTGGCAAGGAAGTTGAGAAAAGGGAACTCTTGTCTAGCTATTTTTCCTGATCCTCTTCCTCTTCCGGCCCTCCACCATCCAGTAGGCTCCAGTGTCTATTGTTCCCCTGTATGTGTCCATGTGATCTCATCATTTAACTCCCACTTATAACTGAGTACATTCAGTATTTGGATTTCTGTTCCTGTGACAGTTTGGTAAGGATAACTTATCCATGTTCCTGCAAAGGACATGATCTCATTATATTTTATAGCTGTATAGTATTCCATGTTGTATGTATACCACATTTTCATTATTCAGTCTACCATTGATAGGCGGGCATTTAGGTTGATTCCACGTCTTTCCTATTGTGAATAGTGCTACAATGAACATGTGTGTGGATGTGTCTTTAAGATAGAACAATTTGTATTCCTTGGGTATATACCCAGTATTGGGATTGCTGTGTTGAATGGTACAGTAACCAAAACTGTCTGTTGTTTGTATTTTTTTGTAAATTTAAGGTCTTTATAGATGCTGGCTATTATGTCTTTGTCAGGTGCATAGTTTTAAAAAAGTCTACCATTCTATAGGTTGTCTGTTAACTTTATTGATAATTTCTTTTGCTGTGCAGAAGCTCTTCAATTATATTCCATTTGTCAATTTTTGCTTTTGTTGCAATTACTTTTGTTATCTTCATCATGAAATCTTTGCTCATTCCTATGTCAGCAATTACATTGCCTAGGTTATCTTCCAGGGCTTTTATACTTTTGGGTTTTACGTTTAAGTCTTTAATCTATCTTATTTTTTGTATATGATGTAAGGAAGAGGTTCAGTTTCAATCTCCAGCTCTATTATTCGTCAGTTGTCTCTGTGGCTCCTGAAGTTGTTTTGACTTGACTACCAGCCTATGTTAAATATTTTCACTGATTAGGTAAAGAAAAAGAAGAGGGTTTTTCAGATAGCTAAAAATATTTCATTTTAATTGCTATACTTCTGACTGAGAGTATCTTCTAATTGTTAAAGTGGGTGAAAGTAGATGACAACAGGTATAGTGTGTGTGATGGAAAGTATTATTTTAAGAGGCTTTACTTGCCACATGCAACACATACCAGTTGGCAGCATCTATTTATCATCTACTTCTTTATCCATTTAGTTTTCCATTTTTATTCTTCATGAAGTCAAAAATCCTGATAACCATTAATATTGAATAGATCACTTCAGCATTCTGGGCCTTATTTGTTTCTATATACACAATTACAAGAGTATTGCTATGGTTTGAATGAGTCCCCTAGAAGTTCATGTGTTGGAAACTTGATTACCAATTAACAGAACTAAGAGTGGGATCTTTAAGAGGTGATTACGCCATGAGGGCTCTGTCTTTATGTAGTGATTAATGCCATTGTAATAGGAGTGGTTTAGTTATCACAGGAGTGGCTCCGTAATATAAAAGATGAGTTTCACCTAATTTCTTTGCTTGGTTTCATGTATTCATTTCTACTTTCTACCCTTCCAACACTGTATGCACCACATCGGATGTTAATGTCATGCTCTTGAACTTCCTATTATCCAAAACTTTAAGTCAAACAAATCTCATTTCTTTATAACTTACTCAGTCTGTGATATTATGTTTTAGAAGCCAAAAATGAACAAAGTCTAGATAAAAGCAAGAAAATAAAACACACTAGCCTCAACATGAAGCAATATTTAAGGTAAAGAAAGGTAAATGTAATTGTGGGGGATTGGGCTTCAGCTGTATTTATAATTTTAAAAGAGAGGTTATAAAATAAATATAGCATTATTTTAATATTTGTAAAAATCAAGGTAAGTATATGGTTATAATTTCCTCTATTTTTAACTATTTCATCATAAAATAGAATAATAATAATAACAAGTAAAAGTAAACCAGACTATGTGTATATAGGCTATGTTTTGTAGTCAGAGCTAGGGTCAAATCCTCTGTTTTGTACTTAAGTAGCCAATTAACTATTTTGCCATTTCTTCAGTTATGTTTTAGTGATAATAATTCCTGTCTTGTGAAGTTGTTGTAAATTAGACCCTTGAGGAAAAGAAATAAAATCTCACTCCGTTTTTTACAACTACTAATGGTATAATTGTGTACGGATCTTAGGCAAATGATCAGGTCTCACAGGACTACTAATGCAGTTAAATGCCATTGGATCTAGAACAGACCTGAACAATTAGAAGATTTCAATGCAACTCTAATTATTTAGTTATTTTATTACCTTCTAAGCAAGATTAAATTAATTTTCTTTCTTAAATGTTGTTAGCTCTTAGCTGGGCATGGTGGAGCATGCCTGTAACCTCAGGCACACAACATATTATCTCAGCTTGAGGCAGGAAGATCACTTTAACCCAGGATTTCAAGATTATCCTGGGCAAAACGAATGAAATTCCAACTCAAAAAAAAAAAAATAGATTTGTTTCATTCTCCTCTTATCTTCCCCATTTCTACCACTTCTACTATTATCCTGTCGACCTTGTTATTGCCTAGTCCTCAATCCTTTTTTTACTCCCAGCTTCTGACACTTCATATTATTTGAATAGTACCTTCATTTTGAAGTTATTGTGATTTCACACTTGGCACCAACCAATAAACTCTCTTTCAATATCATAATCAACTTGATTTTACTAATCTACATGCTGTTGGAAAATAGTTTCCCACCAAGCCATCATGTAGCTTCCTTGACAACTATAGATTTGTTGTCCTTGTATAAGGTGTCCTTCCAGTAAGTAAGTCAAAAATGGAAAACCATATAGTACAGTGCATAGGCATATTATTTATGAAGAATGAAAGCTTGCATGAGTGGCAAGCAAAGGTAATAAATGTTGCTCCCACACTTGCCGAATGGGTCCATCTAGAGCATGCATATAAAGGACCTAGCAAAATATCTAACACAGACACAGAAGAGGATTTTCTTATGCAGAAATCATCTAAGACATGGTGATGTCTAAACTGAACCCTAAAGGATAAAAAGAAGTCAGACTGATCAAGGAATAGGGGGATAAGAGAAGGGTAAAACATTCTAGGACAAGGGAGGAGTATGTCCAAAGATCCTGAAGCCAGAGAGTAAAGTAGGCTTGTAGTATCATAGTCTGTGAAATGCAGAATTTGATAAAAGAGAAGAAACCATTGTAAAATTTGGCAGATTAAAAGATATAAAAATTAGCTACCATGTGTCTCCTGATTTGAGACTTCAGTTCATTTACTTTCAATATTTTTATTGATAAATAATGACTTACTGTTGTCATTTTGTTACTGGTTTTCTGGTCTTCTCTTTCTCCCTACTTTCTTTCTTCTCTTTTTCCTTTTCAAAGCTAATATTCTATTGTGATGTGTTTTTAAATTCCTTTTTTTTTAATCTGTTGTAGGTTTTTGATTTGAGATTGCCATGTGTCTTTCAAATAGCACCTTGGAACCCATTAAACTGATGACAATTTTACAATATTCCAAGAAGAAACAAATTAACAAACGAGCAGAGAGAAAACTAATAAAGACTCTACAGTTTAGTTTTACATCCTACATATTTCATTTTTGTTTCTATTTTTACATTATATTGTACTATATATGTCTAGAAAAGTTTTTATAGTTATGTTTTATAGTCTCCTCTTTCAGTCTTTCTTTTCAGTACAAGTCATTTACATATGACTGTGTGCTAACTATTAACAATGTTTTGGGACTTCAGATGATTTCTTATCATTTGTTAACATCCTTTTCTTTCCAATTGAAGAACTCCCTTTAGCATTTCTTGTAGGACAGGTCTGGTGTTGATGAAATCCTTCAGCATTTTTTTTTGTCTTTATTTCTTTTCATACTTTCAGGACATTTTTGCTGGATTACTATTCTGAGATAAAAGATGATTTTCCCCTTCATCATTCTGAATATGTCAACCAGCTCTCTTCCTGCATATGAGGTTTCCACCAAGAATTCTGCTTCCAGATATAGTGGATCTCCTTTGTATGGTATGTGTTTCTTTTCTCTTGTGACTCTCAGGATCTTTTCTTTATTGACCTCTGAGAGTTTGACAATTTTGTTCTTTATGGTAGTTTTTTTGGGGGGAGGGTGGGGTTAAATCTGCCTCATGTTTATAATCTTTTTGTACTCGAATATTGATGTCTCTCTCGGGGTTTGGGAAGGTCTCAGTTATTATCCATTTTTAAAAAGTTTCCACCCCAATCTCTCTCTGTCTCATGTTTAAGGCACACAACTCTTAGATTTGTCCTGTGGAAAGCATTTTTCATATATTATAGCCAAGCTTTATTCTTTTCTCTTATCTTTTTTCTCCTCTGACTGTATATTTTCAAGTAGTCTGTCTTCAAGTTCCTTTTTCATGCTTCATCAATTCGACTATTGAGAGACTATGATGTACTGTTCAGTGTGTCATTTGAATTTTTCATTTCCAAAATTTCCATTACATTCTTTTAATTATTTCAAAGTCTTTGTTAAACTTGTCAGATAGAAATCTGAATTTCTTGTCTGTGTTATCTTGAATTTCTTTGAGTTTCCTCAAAATACCTATTTTGAATTATCTGTCTAAAAAGTTATATATCTCTTTTTCTCCAGAATTGGTCCCTTGTGCCTCATTTAGTTCATTTGGTGAGGTCATGTTTTCTTGAATGGTCTTGATGCTTGTTGATATTCCTTGGTGTCCAGCTATTGAAAAGTTAGTTATTTCTTGTAGTCTTCACTGTTTGGGATTTTTATACCATTTTTTAAAAGGCTTTCAAAGTATGCAATAGGAATTGATTGTTGGGATGTATACCTTTGGTCACTGTAGCTCTTTCTGCATTAGGTGGCACCCCAAGCCCAGTAACTCTGGGACTCTTGCAAAAACCTGGAGATCTTGCCTTTGTGGTCTTGGGTAAGATCTGGGAGAATTCTTTCTATTATCAGGCATGGACTCCTGTTCTCTTTCCTTGCTTTTCCCCAAATCTATTCTCTCTCCATGCTAAGCTGCATCGAGCTGGGGAGAGATGACACATATACCCCTGCAGCCACAACCACTAGGACACTCTTTCATCAGACCTGAATCCAAAATAGCACTGGGTCTTGCCATTAGCCCACAATGACCACTGTCTGGCTACCACTGATGTTCACACAAGGACCAAAGGCTCTTTAGTCTGCAGGCAGTCAATTAAGCCAGGCTTGTGTCTTTCCCTTCAAGATGATCAGCCTCCCCCCACTCAAGGTTTGTTGAGAAATGTGGTCCAGGAGTCGTTGCCTGTAGTCAGGAATCTTAGAAATCTGCTTGGTCCTTTATTTTACTGGGGCTGAGCTGGCACCCAAGCTACAGGTCAGAGTTGTTCCCACTCTTCTCTATTTTTTCCTCATGCAGAAGGAGTCTCTCCTCATGGCTGCCATTACCTCAGGCCAACAAAAAGTACTCTCTGACTACCACTGATGTTAACTGCAGGCCCAAGTCACATCAGCCAATTTGTGGTGTTTGCTGCCAGGCCTAAGTCTCTCTCTTCAGGACGGAGCAACCCCCTCTGACCCTGGGAAGGTCCAGAAATACTTTGTAGGCATGAATGCCTGGATGCAGGAAACCTAAGAGCCAACTTTGTACTCTAATGCACTGTGGTCAAGCAGATGCCAAAGTTGTAAAACAAAGTCACTTTGACTCTTCCCTCTCCTTTCCTCAAGGTGAGCTTTTTTCTATTGCTATCAAATCTGGGAATGCTCTAGGTCACAACTGAAGTCATTATAGTGTTTAGCCTCACTCAAGGCCCACAACGAGTACTGTCTGGGTATCACTGATGTTTATTCAAGGACCAAGTCTCTGTAGTCAATCAGCGGTGAATTCTGCCTGAATTGCCTATTTACCTTCAAAGCAGTAAGTTCCCTTCTGATCCAGGGTATGTCTAGAAATGTTCCCCAGGATCTGAGTTCTGGATTAGGGGTGCCAGGACTCTACTCTGTACCCTATATCCTTCTGTGACTAAGGTGATATCCAAGTGGCAAATCATATCCTTTTTACTTTTTCCTCTTCTCTCCTCAAGCAGAAGGAAGGAGTCTTTTCTGGAAGTGCAATTTGTGATGCCTAGGATAGGGGGAGGAGTGATATGAAAACTCCATTGGCTGCCCCAACTGGTATCTCACTAGTTCACGTTTGTATTAGTTAAGGTTCTCTAGAGAGACAAAACTAATAGGAAAGATGTATATATGAAGGGGAAATTTATTAAGGACTATTGACTCACAGGATCACAAGGTGAAGTTCCACAATAGGCTGTTTGCAAGGTGAGAAGTAAGGAAGCCAGTCTGAGTCTCAAAATCTCAAAAGTAGAGAAACTGACAATGTAGCTTTAGTCTGTGACTGAAGGCCTGAGAACCGCTGGAAAAATACTGGTGTATGTCCAAGAGTCCAAAAACTGAAGAACTTGAAGTCTGATATTTGAGGGCATGAAACATCTCGCATGGAATAAAGATGAAGGTTGGAGGACTCAGCAAGTCTGCTCTTTCTCTGCTGGCTTATTGTAGCTGCACTGGCAGCTGATTAAATGGTGCCCTCCAAGATTCAGTGTGGGTCTGCCTCTCCCAGTCTACTGACTCAAATATTAATCTCTGTTGGCAACACTGTCACAGACACACCCAGGAATAATACTTCACATCCTTCAATCAAATCAAGTTGACACTCAGTATTAACCATCACAATGTGCATGCCACGTCCACTGTCTGTGAGTTCAGTACAACAACAGGACTTGCCCATGAGTTGCAGTCCTTGTGGCTCTGGTTTTCCAGTTGATTTAGCACCCCAGAGCACTACATCCTGTGATGGTAATGCTAAGCAGAGCTCAGGTTTTGACTTCTGAGTTGGGTGCTTCCCCTCTTGCTAGGGCTGGTTTACATGCTTCCTCTGTGGGCACTGGGTAAATTCTATACCGTTTTGCTTTTTCCTGTCACAGAGCAGCACTGAGTTCCAATACAAATTCTCACGAAAACTTTGCTCTCCCTCCCCAAAGCACACAGATTCTCCCTCTGTGCCATTGGACCACTGCCAGAAAATGGGGAAGGAGTGGTATCAGCAATTCAAGACAGTCTTTCTCCCTTCACTGACTCTTTTTCAGATATGATATAAAAGCCAGGTACTATGATCATTCACTTATTTTTTTGTTCTTATGAAGGTGTTTTCTTGTGTGAATAGTTGTTCAATTTGGTGTTCCTTTAGTGGGGACAATTGCTGGAGGGTTCCACTCAGCCGTCTTGCTCTGCCTCCTCCTTGATTTTCTAAACATTCAGATTTACTAGACCAAGATATCTGTTAATCAAGTACAATGGTCTCAGGATCTATGAAAAATTGGTATTAAGGCCTTCTGAGGATAACAAAATCCAGGAATACTCGATTTCCTGGTATAAAATAGTATAGTGTTTGTCTATAACCTACAAACATTATGTATACTCTAAATAATCTCTAGATTACCTATAATAGTTAATACAATGTAAATTGTGTGTAAATAGTTGTTATAGTGTTTTGTTTAGGGAATAATGACAAGAAAAATGTCAGTACATGTGCAATACAGATGCAACGTTTCTCAAATATTTTCAATTTGCAGTTTATTTAATGCACAGATGCAAAACCCAAGGATGAATAGGGCTGAATGTATGTATAGTCTCCTAGGATTCCTTTGGGACTTAGTTTAATAAACGGAAATAATGACATGTTTACATCCAAAAACTTATATTTTAGTATTACTGAAAGCAATTGGAGTGTTTCTTTTTAGGTAAAGTAAAAAGGTTGGCTATTCCTCTTTCCTCCATTGAGTTTAATAAATTTTGATTTGTTTGGTAGAACTGTTCTTTATTTTCAGAAAGTAACTGGTTTGGACTGTCATTTGAGTTATTTGGGTCTGCACTAATGATGTGTTACTACATGTAATATATTTAAGAGTAGGTATCTTCATTTACAAAATAGAATTTTTACAAGGGTTAAATAATCTTATCGATTTTTTGACAAAAACATTTTCAAATGCAAATGCTCCTTGTCCGGTGGTAAATAACTTTCAGGGCATTTGAGCAAAATACAAAAATAAAGTAAAATCTTAAACTCTAAATGCCAGCAAAGTGATAAAAAGAATTCTGTTGAATGTATTCAGGGAGGAAATTTTTGGGTGTTTCTTTTTTTCTTTTCCTGAGCTCTCCTTGCTATTGTGTCACTCTATATTCTGGGACTTGCCTCCTGGCAGATTGTTTCATTATCCAGCAGTATCATTAATCTTTTTTATTAGCATCTTAAAAAAACAAACAAACAATGATTTTGTTATGTTTGACACAAGTAGTGCATTTTAATTTTTTTGGCCTGTATTATGGCTCTGAAAAAAATCTGCAACAATTCAGATTGAAATACTGCACTCAATTCTTAACAATATGAAAACACTACTCAGATGTGTAGAAATATAATGGCATCTGTTATGCATATTAAATGAAGAAGCTATTTTTGTATCTTCCACATGGAGCTTTGGATTAACTAGGGAAGTTGGTATTAATTACTTCTGAAAAAGTAAAACTTGTCATTCAATTTTTTACTCTTCATGAAATTGAGTCAACACTTCATTAATGTCCCCAGAATCATTTGATGAAGACTACACCAAATAATGCATATGGATCATTTTGATAATAAATTTCAAAATTAGTTATTAAAAATAAAAGCTATCTGATTAAATTACATAATACATTCGCCAGTTTCTTAAGCCTCAATTTTCTTAATACTTATATTCAGCAGCAAATTCACTATTACAACCAAATAGAAAAATATATAGCAAAAACTAACATCAGTTGCATGGTAATATTTGCTTTTATTCAACATATCCATATCTCTCATGGATTTCAAAGTTGCATATGTGTTTACTTTCTGTGATGCAGTTTCCTAAACCTGTGCACATATAAAAT
The DNA here is from genome assembly GCA_004027715.1 of Plecturocebus donacophilus. Lineage (NCBI taxonomy): Eukaryota > Metazoa > Chordata > Mammalia > Primates > Pitheciidae > Plecturocebus > Plecturocebus donacophilus. Next base: position 26,093 of record PVKP010014458.1, on the reverse strand, counting down.
TTTCTTATAGCTTTTTGTAATGAGTGAGTTTTGAGGCCACATTCTAAATTCCATAAATCTTAGTCTTCAGAGCTAAAGCCCAAGAATCTACATATATTTTCTTTCTCCACTGGTATATCTCTTGCAATTATAAAGACCCCCAACATTTGAAAAACATTTTATAATGTATTTTTTAATGTCTGTTTATTCTAAAGCCTTTATACATTGTCTTAGATGTGAATTTCAGCTTCTGAAAAAAATAAATAGAACAGAAATGCCAAAGAAGACATCTTGTTCCTGGATCAAAGTGAGAATCGGCTGCGATTTCACACGGCCCAGTAACAAGATGTAGATGAACTGGGGAGAAAGGAAAGTTTTTATTTCTGAAACCAGTTACAGGGAAAAGACCTGGAAATCATCACCAGACCAACTCAAAATTACAAAGTTTTCCAGAGCTTATATGCCTTCTAAGCTATATGTGTACATATAAGTGGACATTCAACTAAAGATATAAGTGATTAACTTCTTTTAATCTATAGCTAAGGTCTGAGTTTTGAAGACCTTCCTCTGGAGCCTCAGTAGATTTATTTAATCAAAATGGGCCCAGATGCTGGAGTGATTACCCTTATCTTGTGTCCTGTTAAATCATGGAGGTTTGGGGAGTTACTTCAGACCCACAATAAACTTGTTTGTGGAGGCCTGGGGAGTTTCTATTGACCCCCAAAAAACTTGTTTAACCATGCTTTTAGATTCAGGAAAGGCCTAGGCAAAACTTGGTGGGGTTTTTTTGTTTTTTAACATTCCAGCCCCTGCATAAGGGTACTGATTTCACAGCTTTTATTATTTAACTTAACCACTCAGTCAGTGCTGAATGGTTAACTTGAAACATCTGTTATGGAGGCTTGTGTTAGTGAGACCTGGCCTGTCATAATCGCCATTGTCAATTTGTGCATGATTTATATCATGCTTGTATTTTTTTTTTTAAATCATGAGCTTGTAGTGAGATGGGGCATCATAATCTTTCTGGCTACTTCCTGCTGAGAAAAAGTCATCATTTTGGGGCAATGAACACAACGCTAGAGTAGAAGAGGTTGATTTCTTCCTGGTAGCACTTTCTGTTTTAGGGACTTAGAGGCAGCTCCTGCTGAAACATAATAGTATGCAACAACCACACATATCCCTAGGTTGCTGATGTCTTTTTTTTTTTCTGAAGTTGTCTACGCTTCAGTTTGCAGGGTTCTAAGAAAGTAAAGCTTAGGTTTCAGTGATTCCAATTAGGAAAAATGGGGGAAAAAGAAAAAAGAAGAAAAAATTTAAAACATTATTTTGGAGAACTGTAGTCAGAAAAATTAGAAATTAATCCAAACTGTAGAAAATAATAAAAAATTGAGAAACATCTGGCAAGATGAGAATTTAACAACAGGTGTACTATAGTTTTTGAAACATATTTTTTCTCTCTGCAGTTTCCCATTTTTATTAAAAGACAAATCATGATAGGACTGATTGGCTTTATTATATTGGCCTAATTATTTGTATACAGTGCAGGAAGAATAATTATTTTTCACATAGGCTTTTCAAATTAGCTTTGATGGAACTTTGTTTTATAAAAGGAATCTGAAAGAAGACCTTTAAAAAGCTGGGCCCAGTCACGGATTTGTAACAACAAATACCTGTGAGTTGGGTGAGTACTTCTCCTGAGATCCCAAGATAACTTTGGATTCTGGGCCTGTCAGAAAGTGACATTCTTTACTTACCCTAGATCAGAAAACCTGTACAGGGACTATGTACACAAAATATGAGGCCAGTTTTCCAAGAGCTTTATTGGCTCCATAAGTCAAGTTTGATTCCTTAAAGGAAAGCACACCATTACAGGCAAAGCCTTGGTAAAATAACCAGTTTTTCCAACTGTGTCCTGTTTCAACAGAAAACAGATTCTTACTGCACTTATGCAAATAACTATGTTGCCATAAATTAAGAATATTCACAGACAGTTTCCAAATTCTAGAGAAATCAGATAGAGAGAAAAAATATGCTCCAAATTTGTTCATAGGAGTATATTTTACTTGTTAAAAGCTGTTAATAGCTCAAAAGAAAAGTTTCCTTGTCTCTGAAAAGCAGACAAAGGATTAGCAACATTTTAAGCAAAAAGTCAAAAAGATCACCTCAGTCTCCTATTAGTTCAGTTTGCAGTTAATTCCTGTCCTGTTTGATATTAATAAACATTTTATTTCCTCGAGTCCTGAACTTTTTTCCTTTATTCTGATGTCACAATCTCTAAAGTCATCATAAATCTAGATTCAAAAGCATCTGTTAGAGTTTTATAGCTGATTATAAAATCATCTTCTAAAGAGGACCAAAACAAGACAATAATTGTTTATGGATGACAAAAGGTTTTAGGGCAGCCATAGCGAAAGACACAATTGACAAGAAAATCTGTTACCTCTGTGGCACACAATAATTCAACATAATAATTATAATTATTACTGATAATATATGCTAAGATATATCAGAATTATAGGAGTTTCCCATATTTTGGAACATACACCAATAACATATTTATACAAATATAGCCAAAGAAATTCAAACACCATTTTATATTTGGCAATGTTTCCTGTACGATTTTTGGTACCAAATAAGCCAAATTTCACCTTTACATTAGTTTACTATTAATGTTAAACCCAATTCTTAATAAAACTTTATAGACATAGTTACCCAATTTTAATGTTTAACTATGTGGTAAGATTTGTATAGACCTTTTACAACCCTTTACAATTTTTGTTAAAGAGCAGGTTAGTGCTCTAAGAGAAACACATTTTGCTTTTATTTTAATGTTCAATTTACATAAAAACTGGATGATACTCCTTAACCTTAGCCAATAGGTTTACACACAGAACTTCCTTTACAGTCAACTTTCCACAACTTGCTTAAACCTTCAGCTTTATTTTATTCAACTTACAACAATCCTTCAATCTTTTAATCTATTCAAAAATCCACATTCCCATGCCTCCTTGTAATCTTTTTACCAAAAGTATATTTTACTTTCTTTGTACACATTGCATGTAAAACTGTTTCTTCAAGAGTGTTAAATATATGTTACATTGTTAACTCTTAGCAACCCTTACTTTTGGTGAAAACTTTGGTAAGTTTAGAGTTTTAATTATGTACTAGGTGTGGAGCCTAGGACCTAGAAAGAAGTCAGATGAGGTCTGACTTATTCTAGCATCTAACTCCATGTGTCCCAGGCTTTACCTAGCTGTAAAGCAGGCAACTTGTACAGCTAAGAGTCATAGTGGCATTTTATAAAGTATCTAGGAGGCCTAAGTACCTTTAAATTGAACAAGATTTTTTGGATAAATTCTCTTTCATAAATTCTTTCACAACTTACACAGACAGGGTATGATATGCCTTAACCTCTTGACTCATCCTAAACATCCCTCTTTTTAAACAACCAGTTATTTTACTGTAGAACAAAAATTTACCATACAAGATTCTTTCTTATATAAAATCTCTTTTCTTAAATACCTATTTGCATAACTAGGGGCATGCATAATTTCATATCTCCCCAGGCCTTATTTAGAATTTTACACTCCAAAATAAACTGACCAAGTTTTATGTCAAAGAAGCAGTTTATGACCTAAAGCATTTAGCAAATGTAATATTTGACCTGCATAATTTAGACCAAATATTTACATTTTTGAAGATATTTTTCTTTTACCAATAATCTTTTTATACTTTTCTTTGTATGTCTCTTATTTCCTGGTTTCTTTTACCTTGTCATATATAACCTTTAAATAAGCTTTGAATTAGACAAAAATCAGTTGCCCTTTAAAAAGGAATCAGTTTTTTAAAAGAATGATTTCGTACAATATATTTTTTTATTGGAAAGTACCCAAATAATGAAATATCTGTTGTTTAATTTATTAATATAACTTTAAATTCTAAATCATGACAAGTTTATATCACATTATATTTATCTAATTATTTATTTTAATCATTTACCTAAATTATTTATAAAAAAACTTTAATAGTAATCATTTAAAGTTCTGAAACTGCCATTGCAAAATTATAACTGAGACAATGAAAATAATCTGACTCTACCTTGCTTCTAACTTCCAAGCTATTCCTGTTCATTAACTTAGTTTATACTTTAGCTTTGAAACAAAGATGATAACAGTCCTTTCCCAGAACAACCTTCCTTCGTGTCTGTGGACTAGACTGCCTAAGGCCACAACATTAGAAATTAGAGTATTTTGCTAAATAAATCAAGATGTAGCTATCTTTATTAAATATTAATGTTTTATTTATTAAAAATTACACAAAGATCATCCTGTTTTGGGCTGAGTTATAGTTTTTTTTTTTTTTTTTTTAGAGAGAAAGGGAGAAAGAAAGAAACAGCAAAAGAAAGAAAAAAGAAAAAGAAAGAGGAAGAGATTTTAGAAAAGAGAGAAAAGGAGAAAGAGTTATAGTTTTGTAGCCTCTCTGCCAAATTTTTACACCTTATTTGGCATAGGTAAGTATGAAATTGCTTGATCAATAAATGCAAAGAAAAATGTATACTGGCAACTCTTAAGACTCTTCTAATATTACTTTGCCAATAATTTTAAAGCTAGCTTATTTATTAAAGAGTTTACTTAAGTCACATAAACTTGAAAATGTATTTGACTAGTCTTTCCTTTTTCTGTTAATGTATTTAAGTGCTTTTATTTTTCTTTGAGCCAAATAATTAGAACTTCTTTACATATTTTCAGTGATGAAACATGGTGTACACAAGACATAAATACATAGATGTATTAGGCATGCCAATAGAAGTACATTTTATAGATTCATAAGAGCTCCTTTTTCCCATCTTAGACTTACAAACTCTTGATAACCTGGTTCATTACTCTGGCAGTTGTCAACTAAATAGCCCTAAATTTGCATACTGAAGGAAACAACTCTTAGGTGAAAAATCAGATGGCAAGATTTACATCTCAATGTACACAGAGGAAAGGTCTGGTGGTGTTAAAGGGAGATTAAAGACGGATGCCAGGTCAAACACAAAATTATAGACATGTATACAGTCTATATATATTAATATATATATAATATATAAAGAGACTAACTTTATTTAGATATTGACTACGTATCTTTTAATTGGATCTTTGAGCTTTGAGCAGAGCCCATGCTAAATTCTGGGTTTTCAAAAATGGAGAATTATTATGAGGTTAGACCATGTGATGCTTTTAGAGTACACTTAAAACTTTTTTTTCCAAGCAAAGACATTCTAAGGGTATAACTATACTTTTCCCCAAAAACCCTAGAGTAGCTTCTGTTGCAATAGCATTTAATGAAGACAGAATTCAGTCAGTTGAGAAGAAAAAATCTTTTGCTCAAAAAGACAAAGTCCCGGAAGAGAAATAAACGAACAAAAACCCCAAAACATGAAGGCTTTTTAAATACAAACGCGCACACATATATATACACATGTTGGATGATAGCTTTTAATTAAACTCACTTTTAACCATTGAGCTCCTAAAGAAATGATTTTCCTTCCCAGAGGCCTCTCAGCAGGATTGGAACCAGTACCTCCCATTTTCAAGTTTACATGGCATCAAAAAGAACAAGACAGATACACAAAAGGAAACAAATTTTGGGTGACAGAAGGGGGAGTGCACTGAGGCTAAATAGACTCAAAACCAACTCAAAACCTGATCTCAATCTAAATGCAAAGAGGGTGTATGAGCAAGCCCTATTGCTTCTCTTGGTGGTATGGGACAAACAGCTTAGTAAGTCCAGATAGGAAAACAATAGGCTCCTGGCATAACCATATGATAAATCATGGGTAACAATGATAAACGATTAACTCACCCTTTGAGCATATCCACTCCTGATCTCCGTTGTTTCTCAGTAGTGAAAGGGATATGCAATTTTGCACAAGAGACAGCCCTCCGGTGGGTTCCGGGAAAATCTCACCCAGCAACTACTGGCATTCTCCTGAAGCCTGTCTCATCTCAAGCCACTGGCCACTGAATGCGGCACGGTCCCAATCTCTGCTAGCTGTCTTGTTAAATTTTGTTCTCGGGCCAACAAGATGCAGATGAACTGGGGAGAAAGAAAGTTTTTATTTCTGCCACTGGTTACAGGGAGAAGTCCTGGAAGTTATCACCAGACCGGCTTCAAAATTATAAGTTTTCCAGAGCTTCTAAGCTATATGTCTGTGTATAAGTGTGCATTCATCTGAAGACATAAGTGATTAACTTCTTACAAACTATAACTAAGGTCTGAGTTTTGAAGACCTTCCTCTAGAGCCTCAGTTCATTTACTTAATCTAAATGGGTCCAGGTGCTGGGGTGATTACCCTTATCTTCTCTCCTGCTAAATCATGGAGGTTTGGGGAGTTACTTCAGACCCACAACAAACTTGTTTGTGGAGGCCTGGGGTATTTCTTCTGACCCCCAGTAAAACTTGTTTAATCATGCTTTAAGGTTCAGGAAAGGCCTAGGGTAAACTGTTGATGGACTTTTTTCTTTTTACATTCCAGCCACTGCATAAGGGCACTGGCTCTTAACAGCTTTTAATATTTAACTTAACCACTCAGTACTGAAACACTTGTTATGGAGGCCTGAGTTAGTGAGGCCTGACCTGCTACAATCTTGCATCTTAGAAATTATCTGTTAAAAATATCAGAAATTGTAGCCAAAATAAAGGGCCAAAATAAAATAAAATATGCTATATCTTAAAGAACTGTCTTATATACTTCACCACTAGCTGAGGTGCCATCAAAACCTGATTACAAAATAACTCTTACTTAGGAGCCAGATTCCTGTAATTAAAATAGAAATAACTCTTGGTCTCTCCAACTTTGTACTGAGCCATGCTTTAATAAAAGCACTACATGTTATCTACACATTGAATGAAAGTAAGGGTACATCTTCAAGTAGCTCTCATTATACAACACTATTTCATTGACAACAAATGTGATGAGTTTAGCTCTAGGGTTCCTCCCAAATGAAAGCAAGTCACCATAACATTTTGAAACTAGTTTAAGGTTCAGATAAAAAACTGGGAGGCAAAGTAGTATCCCATGACTTCTGGTGTCTGAAGATTAGAAATTAATTACAAGTACACAGGAAAAATAACTATATTTTAAATATTATGCACAAAGTTCAAAAAAGGCATTTGACTGAGTACTTAAAATCTGTAATAAATACACATTGTTTTATAAATAGTTTTAGGAAAACAGGATTTCTATATGAAGAGAAAGAAAGTTCTTTATATATCCTCAAATATAAACACAAGTAGATTGAAGACCTAAATATAAAAGGTTCAAGTATAAAATAAGAGATAAAAAAGAAAAAAATAACTGTGTTTTTGGAGTAGGAAAATACTTCTCCAACAGCGGCAAAAAGAAACATCATTAGGTAAAACAAGACAAAACAAAATACGTAGATGTGACTGTACAAAAATTATTATTAGAAATTACATATAGATTTCAATTTCATTTTAATTTTAGTGAAGTTGTTCTCGGGTGTACCCCTAATTAGATCTGAAGATAGCTCAAAAGGTTTGCATAAAAACTGAAATTTTTTGAATCAGAGGTGAATGAGCTAATGATTAGATGGAAGGAGAAAATGGGTGTTTGAAGAGAAAGGCAGGGGTGGGAGAAAGAGAAAATTTTACAAATGGTGATATAAAGCATTCAGTTTCAGATTTTCTTCTGCGTATTGCTGATATGCACAGACTCCTTCACCCTCTCCCCTGTTCCCTTTCAATCTTCTATTCTATAACAATGCTATTATATATAATGGCTATGTGTGATATGTAACAAGAATGGCCAGGAGTATCCTAAGTGCACCACGAGCAGGTTATTTTTAAGGATGCAGGATTTTTCACTATACATGGGATAGAATTTCAAGCTTATATGTAAATATTAAATATACAGCATCACTACCATCTGACAGACTCATAAATGTGACACAAATAAGGCTAATCACATTCTTTCTCCCTGGATGTTGAATCTTGAGAGTGGAGTAACATAGAGGTGTAAAGTGTTTACTGCTTATTCATCTGAACAGTGTTTTCTCAATGAGACTGCCCATTATATCTTATTCCGTAAATCACCAGACTTGCCTCCGTTCTGTGCTTTCCAAGTTTATATTGCAGTCAAGAATTTTAATTAACCTTAAAAACTGCTAGTTCACTATACCACAAGACTGTGAGTTGGGAATCACATATTTTTTATTACCAGTATTCCATTCAACCTATAGCCTTTTTATGCTCATATTAAAGCACTATCATGATGTCTGGGGCATCCAGTTGTATATTTCTTTCAGTCCTTATCAGTGAACTATGAAAACCTCCTAGTCACTCCTTAATAATCGTCAGTGTTATTGGTAGCTACTCACAATTTTGCCTCTTCAACCCTCACCCCTACCACCATACCTGGTGACTTATATGCTCATGTGCACAATAAGTAGCTTTTAGTTTTCTTTTTCACACCACTTCGGTTACTCCCTTTCACATATTGAATTTTGCCTTCACACATAATTGTTCTTTTATTGAAATGCTGAATTTGAATAGTGTGCTTTCTAACAAATTATTTTATTCCTTTCTTCTTTTTCCCACTACACGTACTTTATAATCTCATTGAATATGTCAGTCCCTTTGACATCCTTTTCTCCAACTTTATTAGCCATCTTAGATTTATTTCCTTTACTATCTAATGTGATCCTCCATTACCTATCATTTCATTTTCTTATCATCACCCTTAATTCTCTTGATCAGTTTTCCTGCTTTTTCATCTCTTCTTTATGTCACCAACCTTGACTCAATTAACCTTATTCTATGGCTACTACACTTGAATAGCTACTAATAACAGAATAGATAAAAACTGCAATAAATTACTATGGAGTAGTACCACAATGAGTTGATGGCATTCAATCTCACCTTTAACATTATTTTTGATCATTATATTTGTCTCTGAACTGTTTTAAATTATATTTTCCATTTCTCCACAACTCTAGCATTTTCCAAAACCTTACTCTGATAACAAAAATATTCCCATCTTTTCAGCTTCTTACTTTACCTCATCTTTAGCCTGTAGACATGGTTATCTCCTCCATTATAAAGAGATCTTCTCTGCACCTAGTTTTTATCCACTTCTAGCTAAAAACACAGTTTTCCTCCTCTCTTTCACACATTCATACTTACCTTTCTCCAAAACGAAAAGGCAATCACATACTCTTGCTCAATAAGCCAAAAAAAATTATCCAACTTTCATTAGTCTCAAGAGAGCATACTTTGCTTGTTGTTTTCCTCTCAGAAATCAGTTAAAACTACTTCATCACTTCAGCTCTTTTTGTTTAGATTAGAATGTTACTGGTTTCTTATAGAACAGTGGTTCCCAACCAAGAATACTACATCAGAATTTCTAGCGGTGATTCCCAAATATATGTGTATTTAAAATGTACCCAGGAAATACTGATATGTACCTCTGGTTAAGAAAAAAAAAAGCATAGAAAACTTTAAAAGTTACCTAAAAAAAATAAATTATATTTTGATTTTAAATTATATTTTGTATTGGTAGATCACAGGAGGGAAATGGTAAAGATTTTCAGTTACGTTCACCTGTAATTTCCTCAACCTTCTATGTTGGTATCACTCATTCACTTGAAAGCAAGAGAGGGTGGCATGGATGGGCTTCAGATTCAGAGAGACTTGCTAACACATCCTACTCTAGCTATTTGCCACTGCAAACATTACTTAGCCATCCTGAGTCTCTGTTTTTTTTTTTTTTTCATTTTTAAAATGTGAAAGTAGTATTATGTAACCCATTGAGATGTTGTAAAAATTAAATGAAATAATATATATAAAGAATTTAGCTCTCCTTATCCCATTGTAATTGCTCAAAAATATTAACTACCTATTGTCTTGATCATACTACACATACTAGAGCCTTGAAAAGTCCACCTGTTCCTCATGTTTGTATTTGGAAAAATAGTTACTACCATTTATTTAGCATGTGGCAGTTCACTAATTTTTAAAGTTATATTATTAGGATATATTTTACAAAAATTTCATGAGTTGTTCATAGCCACAAATAGACAATACGACTCACATAGGAAACCTGGAGGTAAGATAATGTAGTTTTTATCTGAACTTTCCTGATGATCAGTGATGTTGATCATTTTTTTTAATGCAACTGTTGGCCATCTGTATGTCTTTTGAGATTGTCTATTCAGGTATTTTGCCTATTTTTAAATCAGATTTTCATTTTCTTGCTATTGAGTTGATTTTCAAAAATGATGACTATGTGAAGTATACATATGTTAATTATATAGATTTAGTGATTCCACAATGTATACATACTTCAAAACCTCATGTTGTACTTGATAAATACTTAAAATTTTGTATGTCAAGATTTTAAAAATTTAATCAAAAAATAATTTAGAGAATGTTCAGGGCACTTTGATAAAATGGAGTTGAAAAGTAAAAAAGAGGTTTGAAAACTAATATGCTTGAAAATTATATTGGAATTGACAACCCTGGTTAGTGCTGATGTATATATATGTAGTCATTTTGTTTTAGAGTTGCCTCCAGAACCATAACCAGACTAGACAAAATTACATAAAATTGTTATCAAACTTATGTAAATCCCTAAGTTTTATATTGAAATGTATATGTGTTTATGATACTTTTCTCTAACATTGTTTTATCTATCAATGCAATAGTAGCACATCTATTAATGGAATAAATGTTATGATATATGATGCAGGTTGACAAATGGGCATCTCATCTACATCTTTCCAGTTATTTATACTATTTGTTTCATATTTTAGCTGAACTTCTTCTTTCAAAAAAAAATCCCCATACTCATAGTTCATTTAAGCAGTATGGATTTTGTTGCTGTTTTTTTTTTTTTTTCTTTTTAACCAATATGTGTTTATTTCTTTTTACCCAGCTGAGGTATGATTGCTATGGAAGAGCTGCTGGACACAGTACTCCTACAGGCTTCATATTTTCTTCCTCTCCCTTGTATTTCATCCAAAGCCAATTTTGTTTAATCTGCCTGCTGCTGCTCTAGAAGTGACATCTGTTTAAATTTACACTCTTTATCATGGCTGACATGTTGTTTGTGTTTCTGTTTACCTCAAGCCTAGTTCCAACTGTTTCTTGCTGATAATTTGTGAGTTTTTCTTTCAGTTTATCACAGATTTCTAGGCATTGTGCTTGTTTATGCAACCTGACTCATATCCCATATTTTTTGTCACTTGCGCTACCTATGATTATACTTTGAAGAAAACTGGATGGAACTTATATGTAAGGAAAATATAGACTGGGAAATTGGTTGGGAACCAGAATAATTTTCCTGCTTGCTCACTTTCGGATACCACAAACATATTCTCCAGTAATTAGACAACCTGATCTCCATGTAACCCAGCAAAAATATTTCAAGGCACTTACTACATAATGCCTTTGCAATGTTTATGGGGAGAAATATATAGGGAAAATGCTCAATTTCAGTTTTTTCTTTTTAAAAAGACTTGTGGCAAAGGTTGAGAGCGAGAGGTATAAAATGAACTCATAGAAGCAGAGAGTAGAATGATGATTACAGAGTTTGGACACTGGGGATACGGGAAGATAATAGTCAATGGGCATAAATTCACAAACAGGAGGAGTACGCTTTCTTTGCTTTTTTGAGTCATATTTCTCAGTGTCATAAACATAGTTTTTAAACAATTTTTTTTTTAGATTTAGGAGTTACAGGTGCATTTTTGTTACATGGATATATTGTGTAGTGGTGAGGTCTGGGCTTTTAGTGTAACCATCATGAAAACAGTATATATTCTACCCAATAGGTAATTTCTCATTCCTCATCTCCTTCCTATCCTCCCTCCTATTGGAGTCTCCAATGTCTATTATTGCACCCTATACATTCATGTGTATGCATTTTTAGCTCCCATTTATTATTGCAAACATGTGGCTCTTGACTTTCTTTTTCTGATTCATTTCATTTAGGATAATGGCCTCCCGACCAAACCATGTTGCTGCAAAAGATACAATTTCATTCATTTTTATGGCTGCATAGTATTACATGGTGGTAGTTTGTGTGTGTGTGAGTGTGTGTGTGTGTGTGTGTGTGTGTATGTGTGTAGATGATAGATAGATAGATAGATAGATAGATGATACTGCATTTTCTTTAAGCAGTCCTCCACTGATGGACACTTAGGTTGATTTCATGACTTTGCTATTGTGAATAGTGCTACAGGAAATATACAACTGCAGGTCTTTTTATATAACAATTTATTTTCCTTTTGATAGCTACCCAGTAGTGGGATTGCCAGATTGAATGATAATTCTATTTTTAGTAATTTGAGACATTTCCATACTGTTTTCCATGGAGGTTGTAACAATTATTATTCCCATCAGCAGTGTATAAGCCTTCCCTTTTCTCTGCATCCTCGCCAACATCTGTCACTTTTTCTTTTTAATAGTAGCCATTTTTACTGGTGTAAGATGGTATCTCATTGTAGTTTTAACTTGCGTTTCTCTGATAATTATGATGTTGAGTCTTTTTGGATGTTTGTGGGTTACTTGTATGTCTTTCTTTGATAAAAGTCTGTTTATGTCCTTTGCTCACTTTTTAATGGGTTGTTTTATTCTTTTGAGTTGTGTGAATTTCTTGTATACTCTTGATACTAGCACTTTGTCAGATGCATATTTTGCAAATATTTGCATATAGTGTAAAGTAAAGTATTATGAATTTGAAAATTCTCAAGAGATTAAATTTTATATGTTCCCAGCACCAAAAAAAGTTAAATATTTGAAGTGGTGGGTATGTTATCTATCTTTATTTAATTATTCTACACTGTATTCATAAATTACAACAACACTTTATACATCATAAATTGGTATAATTATAAATTTTCAATACAAATAATGTGTCTCCATGGTGAAAATGTGTTGTCATTTTAACACACATATTTTTCGCAATTTGATCTAAGCTAATTAATTTCAAGAAAATTCTCTCAAACTGAATCTAAAAATAGTGATGAAAAAGAATAGATATTACAATTTCCCACATATTGCAATAATTAAGATAAATTAAACCAATATAGAAGGCAACAGAAAGGCAAATTATTTAAATTTTATATAGTGAATTTATCTTGAATTCTGATATAAACATAATTCTTTAGGAATAGAAAAAAGGCACTATGGATTAATAATATCACATGTAAGATCAATTTATAGCTGTTAGAACATAAACACATGAAAAAATATTAAATAAAAATATAAATAAAGGATAAATGCACATAAAAGAAAGGATAGGTCTGAGCAGTAAAGAATAGCAGCATGAAGCAGGGCAGTGAATAGTATGGATGAAAAATGAACAGGGTCAAAGATGCTGGTGTTATTTCTCAAAAGTCCTGAATGATTATTAAGGTACCACTTATATGGAATTTTCAATAATTCTAGAAAGTATTATGAGATTTATGTTTATTCGCTGTAGTAACTTCTCCTTAGGAACAAAACCTACCAACAAAAAAGTATCAAATAATATTTATTTACAGTAATTAGTTCCAATTATCTGGGAACATTTACATTCTCTATGCTTTTTTTACCATGGTTCCAGAGTTGGTGTCTATTTCACTGGTTGTCTGTAAAATTTAAGAATAAACATTTTTCTATACTATGTCATAATTGTAAAATGCATCAATTTTTTTTATTGTGGGGACTGCAAAAAGTAGATGAGAAAGAAGAAAGTGTCTTTGAATTCCCAAAGCTGCATTATTTCCTTCTTTCCAGTCCTTCTTCTATGTGAAACTCTATCTAGTCTTTACCACTTATGCAGTCAGGGTGAGGTACTGATAGTATGACAACACTTTCAGCAATGGCAATGAACATTTATGACACTCAGAATAATTTCACCAGAGCTGGCAACACCTTTGCTGAATATTTTCATGTACCACATTAGTCAAATAATATTCCCTTATTGAAGAACTTTGGCAGATAAAGGATTTCAAAGCCTGGTCTTTTCTAATTACTTGAGAAGTGTGAAGACTAGTAACAAAGAGTTTTAAATTATATCCCCCTGAAGACAGGAAGTTAATGAAAAGTGAAACCAGGTTTCACTGGTCAAATGTTTAACTCAAGTACAGGTTAAATGAAAATAAATGACTAAATGACTGAGGTAGATGCATGTTTTAAGCAGAAACATTATAATGAGTCTGATTGATTTTTTTTTCATGGGAGCATTGCACATTTTTTAAAAATTTTTATTTATTTTTAATTTTTTTATTATTTTACTTTAAGCTTTGGAGTACATGTGCACATCCTGCAGGATTGTTGCAGAGGTACACACGTGCCATGGTGGTTTCCAGTCTTCATCCCCCGTCACCTACATCAGACATTTCCCCCAGGGTTTTCCCTCCCCAGCCTCCCTGCCTCACGCTGTCCATCCCCTAGCCCCTGACCCCCCAACCTACCCCAGTGTGTGATGTTCACCTCCGTGTGCTCACGTGGTTCTGACTGATTTATGTAAATTCTCAGCATATGTCTTCATTTTTATGTTAAAAACATAAATTCTGAATACCTGCTGTAGTAAATCAGCCACTGTTGGGGGCAGTGGGAGGTGGAAGAGAAGTAAATACACTCAAAGTGCTTTGTGAAGGCATTTCTAACAATATTTTGACCTAGCAAATTCCTTCATTAGAGATTTTAGCAAGTGAAACCTCTGCAAAATGTTGAGATTTTTCTTCCATTGGATGATTAAATAATATGTACAAAATTTTATTGTTCACCTGTCATATGTTAGAGGCTTAGGACATGTTTGCATGATCAAAGAAGGCCATTCTATTTTTAAATGCTTATTAAATAAGTTCAAATTTTTAAAGAAGAGTGGCATCTTGGACAATGATTTTCTCAGTTTAGTGTTCTCCGAGAGGGACTTACTGTCTTTGTTTGTTTAGTTTTTCTTTACAGAGCATGATTACTATGCATAATGTGAACTTCAAAAGATGTTTTTGTAAAGTCCTGTTCTTCTCTTTAATAAACTATTATGTATTTTCATTCAAATACTTACACTTGCAATTGCTTGTTTTAATTTTTGCATTTATATATTTTAGAGCAATGATTTAATAGAAACAAGTCATTATATTATACAAGCAAATCGTTTTAATAAGTTATAGCAAACTTTCTGGATCACATTGATAATGACTATGGTGAATTGAGAAATTATTCACATAATACATACCAAGTGAAAATTTCTATGTAGGTATCAGTTTAAATTTACACACAAAAGAAATGTTTTGAGTTATTCAGTTACACCAAATACAAAGACTATTTCACATATTAATGGGAATATTGAAGTAATATGGATTTATCTAGAGTCCAGAAAACTTTATTTTCTCCATGTGTTCAACTAGGCTTTTATTTTGTCTTGTTCAGTTTTTTTGGTGGCTAATATTCTGTAAATATGCAGCTTCAGTCCTTTCTCATGAAGAAAAAAATTTGTGTACGGTACTTTCAACCTGATTTCTTTGGCACAAGCTATTTTGCAGGTTAAACAATTTTTTGATGTAAAAATGCAATACTTTCAATTCCTTTCAAGAGTAATAATTGTAGATATACTTATGTCATTTTGCTTGTTGAAGCATTACTTCTTTTCTCACTTGAAATAATGAGGCACTTTTTGCATACTACCAACCTATTACATTGAAAGCTAGGTCTATAATGCCATTATGTCTTCTTTGTAAAGAGCAGTAAAAGAAATTGAACAAACTGGAAATGTTACCTTTTGAAGAAATTTCCATCTACTGTAGACTAATGTATGTTTCTGGAGTAACTACATATTATAAATTTATCCCTTTTAAAAATGTATAGATAGTATAGCAAATTTGGGTCATTAAGATGTATTATTCAGTATATAAAATATATTTAAATTTTAATGCTTGTACAAATAAACAATGTAGACTAAGGAAATATTTGCCAAAAATAAAACTATTTGGGCTGGGCACAGTAGCTCATGACTGTTATCCCACCATTTTGAGAGGCAGAGGCAGGAGGATTGCTTGAGGCAATTCAAGATCACCCTGGTTACAACAAAACCTCATCTCTACAAAAAAAAATATTAAATTAGTTAGGTATGGTGGTATGTGTCTGTAGTCCTAGATACTCAGGAGGCTGCAGCAGTAGAATTTCTTGAGCCCAGGTGTTAAAGGTTACAGTGAGCTATGACTGCATTCCCACCTTACTCAAGGCTGGTTAACAGAGTAAGACCCTGTCTCAAAACAAACAAAACAAAACAAACCTTATTTACATTTTTAAGCATTAATTTAATAAAATTTACCAAATTTTAATACATTCATTGGTATCTTTCATTAATGTTCAAAATCTTAGTCAATTAAGAAGTTATGATTGTATCAGTAATTTTTTTTTTAAGATGCAGTTTTGCTCTGTTGCCCAGGCTGGAGTACAGTGGCACGATCTTGGCTCACTGCAACTTCCGCCTCTGGGGTTGAAGCAATTCTCTGCCTCAGCATCCTGAGTAGCTGGGATTACAGGCACCCACCACCATGCCCAGCTAATTTTTGTATTTTTAGTAGAGACAGGGTTTCACCATATTGGCCAGGCAGGTCTTGAACTGCTTACCTCGTGTTCTGCCCACCTTGGCCTCCCAAAGTGCTGGAATAACAGGTGTAAGCTACCATGCCCTGCCTGTATCTGTAATATTTTTAAAAATAGTTCATGTATATTGTTCTTTTTATATGTAAGTATTAGGGGAATTGGGAATTTAATGCTGCTTAAGTATTACATTTGAATTTAGAAATTCTTAATTTCTTATTTTTTTCTAACATTGCTCTTAGTCTGCACATAAAATATACTCACATTTTGTGTTATTTGTGCTTTAGAAAGCACAACTACACTAAAGTGTAGCATTACCTTAGACTTAAAGGGTGTTTGACAAACTGCCTAAATGTGAAATTGCTTTTTAATATGTTTATCACATTTTAATATTTTTTTACATTTTAATATTAAAATAAATGTATTCTCTAATATGTTGATAAAACTTTAGTAAGAAGTGTAACATTTGACTACTCTTAATAATTACAGAACAATAAAATTGCCCCAAAGTATGGGAAATAGAAGTTTACTTATGCTTCAGAACAGTCCAAAGAATTGGTGCTGTGTACTAGGCAGAAACCAAGTCTATTGTTTCTGTTTTCCCTTATCTGACACAGTAATGGCACATTGTGGATTTATGATATTTTGTGTTTTTTAAATGAATTATTTATAGTCAAGCATAGAAATGTCATCTGCAAAATTTAACTATGTTAACACAGTACATGTTGTTAAAAAATTTGTCAGATATCCAGAGCTACTGATATGGTTTGGCTTTGTTTCCTGTCCAAATCTCTGGGCAAATTGTAATCCCCAATGTTGGAGGATGAGCCTTGTAGAAGGTGATTGGATCATGACAGCAGTTTCTCATGGTTTAACACCATGACACTTAGTGCTATCATCATGATAGTGAGTGCTCCTGAGATCTGGTTGTTTAAAAAGTGTGTAGCACCTCCCTCCTCTGTCTTGTTCCTGCTTTGGCCATGTAATATGTGCCTGATTCTGCACCTTCTGCCATGATTGTAAGTTTCCTGAGGCCTCCGCTGAAGCAGAAATTTAAACAGCCTCCAGAAGCATGAGCCTATTTAACCTCTTTACTTTATCAATTACCCATCTAAAGTAGTTATTTATAGTGATGTGAGAATGAACTAAACAGAAAATTGGTACCAAGAGTGGGATATTGCTATAAAGATGACTGAAAATGTGAAAGTGACTTTGGAACTGGGTAACAGGCAGAAGCTGGAAGTTTGGATGGCTCAGAAAACAAAAGGAAGATGACAAAAAATGTGAAATGCCTAGAGACTTGTTGAATGGTTGTGACCAAAATGCTGATAGTGATATGAACAGTGAAGTCTAGGCAGAAGAGGTCTCAGATGGAGATGAGGAACTTGTTGGGAACTGGAGTAAAGTTCACTCTTGCTATGCTTTAGCAAATTGACTGGCAGCATTGTGCCCCTGCTCTAGGGATCTGTGGAACTTTGAACTTAAGAGATATGATTTAGGGTATCTGGCAGAAAAAATTTATAAGCAGCAAAGCGTTCAAGACATGACCTGGCTGCTTCTAACAATGTATGAGCATATGGATGATCAAAGAGTATCTGAAACTGCGTCTTATATTTAAAAGGGAAGCAGAGCATAAAAGTTTAGAAAATGTGCAGCTTGTCCATGCAGTAGAAAATAAAAACCCATTTTCTTGGGAGAAATTCAAGCTGTCTGCAGAAACTTGCATAATTAAAAAGGAGTTGAATGTTAATAGCCAAGACAATGAGGAAAATGCACAGAAGTCATTTCAGAGACCTTTGAAGGAGCCCTTCCCATCACAGGCCTAGAGGCATAAGAGGAAAGAATGGTTTTGTGGGCCAGGCTCAGAGCCCTACTTCTCTGTGCAGCCTTGGGATACTGCATCTGCATTCCAGCCACTCCAGCTCCAGCCATGATACATTTCAGTCCACTGTTCCAGAGGGGGCAAGCTGTAAATCTTGGAAACTTCCACATGGTGTTAAGCCTGTGGGTGTGCAGAGGACAAGAGTTGAGGCTTGCCGTCTCTGCCTAGATTTCAGATAATGTGTGGAAATCCCTGGATGTTCAGGCAGAAGTCTGCTGCATGGTAAGAGCCCTCATGGAGAACCTCTACTAGGGCAGTGCACAGACATGTGGGGTTGGAGCCTCCAAACAGGGTCCCCAGTGGGGCACCGACTAATGGAGCTGTGAGAAGAGGGTCACCATCCTCAAGTTGCCAGAATGGTACACTCACTAACAGCTTGCAACATGTGCCTGGAAAAGCCACAGACACTCAATGACAGCCCTTGAGAACAGCCATGGGAGTTAAGCCCTGCAGAGCCACAGAGGTAGAGCTGCCTAAGGCCCTGGGAACCCACTCCTCGCATCACTGTGGCCTGTATTTGAGAAATGGAGTTAAAGAAAATTACTTTGAATCTTTAAGATTTAATGACTTCCCTGCTGTGTTGACTTGCATGAGGTCTATAGCTCCTTTGTTTTGTCCAATCTCTTCCTTTTGGGATAAGAGCATTTACCCAATGCGTGTACCTTTATTTTATTTTGAAAGAAGCTAACTTGTCATTTTTATTAACTCTTTATTTTATAGGCTTAATAAAATTAAAAGGTAATAACTTTTTATTTTACAGGCTTATAGGCAGAAGGGACTTGTCTTATCTCAAATGAGATTTGGACTTGGACTTCTGAGTTAATGCTGGAACTAGTTAAGAGTTTAGGAAACTGTTGAGAAGAGATCACTGTATTTTGCAATATGAGAAGGACTTAAGATTTGGGAGAGGTCAGGAGTAAAATGATAGGGTTTGTTTTTGTGTGCCTACTCAAATCTCATGTTGAATCATAGTCCCTAGTGTTAGAGAAGGGACCTGTTGGGAGGGGATTAAATTATGGTGGTGCTTTAGTACCATCCCCCTAGTTCTGTCTTGTGATAGAGCTCTCCTGAGATCTGCTTATTTAAAAGTGTGTAGGACCTCCTTTACTCCCTCTCTTCCCCTTGCTTTGGTGATGTGAAGACTATGTCTGTTTCCCCTTCACCTTCCACCATGATTGTAAGTTTCTTGAGGCTTCCTCAGAAGCATAAGCCTGTACAGGCTGCAAAACCATGATCTGATCACACTTATTTTCTTTATGAATTACCCAGTCTCAGGCAGTTCTTTATAGTAGTTCAAGAATGGACTAATACAGCTACATTTCAAAATCTAACAGAATGATCTAAAATTGTTGTAATATGTATATGTATATATATTTTTGTAAACTAGAATCATATTTTAAATATGCTGAGTCATTACTATTTAATCGAATCTTGTATTGTTTTCTCTTCTTTTGTAATACATTTTCTTCTCTGGGTTTGGAGGTGCTCATGATAATGATACATAAATCTCTAAAATTCTTTAGTTCAGATTATTTCAGATTTTTCTATTTTCTTGAAAGGAGCCAGATGTGGAGGTTTAAAAACAAAACAAGGACCAGCAATATTCCAAACAAAAGTAAAAAAGATTGTTTCAGTTTTCTATGAGTTCAGCCCATTTAGTTAACTCTTGCTTTGTTTGATATTTGTGAACATTTTAGCTCTTCATGAGTCCTATACATGTTTCCTTTATTCCAATGTTACAATCTTCAAGTTATCAGAAACCTGCATTTGGGAGCAGTTGTCAAAGCTCTATAGCTTATTGTAAATCATCTTGTGGAAAGGATTAAAACAAGACAACAATTGCCTGTGAATAACAAAATGCCCAGGGTAATTACAGTTAGAAACACAATTGATAAAGAAGGTTGGTTATCTCCATGCTTTACAATAACTTAACAACCTTAATTATGATTTATAGCATATACCCATACACTGGAATTTTAGAAATCCCATGCAATTTTGAAACCTATATTAGTATTATTCACCAAAATATAACCTAAAGTAGATTGAACACCATTTTGTCGATCTCATGTACCTAAATATGTCAGATGATCCTGTTTATCTTTCTTTTGAATACCTCACGGGCATTCTGAATGATCCAAAAGGCAGGCATCAGGAAGGACAAGTTTGAAACTAAAGTTTAATGTTGGGAAGACTGTTAAGTGTTAGAGATTTAAAACACTTGATGTTATGAAATAGAATTCCAGATGACAATAAATTATTTTGCCAAAATGATGAGTAAAAAATTTTTAAAAAGCAAAAACCTTTTATAACACTTCCCAGATTTGCCAAAGAGCATATTAGTGACTTAGGATTAACTATTTTGCTTTTATTTTAATGCTTAATTTACAGAAAAAAACCATATAATACCGTTTTGAATTTAGTCTCTATATGCATGCATGGAATTTTTACAAGATTAATTTTTACAATCCTTCAACTGCTTGTTGGAACTTTTAGCTTTATCCTAATTTAAAACAATTCTTTAACCCTATGTAAGAATTTACATTTGTATTCCTTTTTATAATCTATTACTAAAAAAAGTTTACTTTTCTTACACATCTTTTATGTAAATCTGTTTCCAATAGTTTCAGTTACCTGTTATAATGGTAACTCCTAGCATGTTTTAATTTTAATGTAAAACTTGGTAAGTTTTTAAAATTATGTTCTAGGTGCAGCCAAGGATTGATTCCTTCCATCATAATTTAGGGCATGGTTAATTCCATATGCCCCAGGCCTCACAAATTGTAAAGCCAACAAGTTAAAAAGTTCTCACAAACCAAAAAGGCACTTCATTACCTTAAAACATTTAGCAAACCTAGTACCTGACTTGCATAATAATTTAGCCTACCTATTTATATTTTGATGACATCTGTATTTTACCAATAATTTTTAAGGCTGTTTTTATTTACCAATATTTTACCAATAATTTTTACCGATAATTTTTAAGCCTGTTTTAAGATTAAAGTCACATGAATTAAAAGTTACCACAGCTTTTATCTTCACTTGTAAAAGCATTTGGTCCAAGTGCTTGTCTTTCTTTGGGCGAATTAATTAGAGCTTTTTTTTTTAATAGCTATCACACATGACACATATGTAACTATACAGACAGACAGACAGAAGAAACCCAGTCCCCGTAAGATCTTTCATTTCCTAATCTCCTATTTGAGTTATTGGCCTCTGGGTGTATCCCTTTATGAAACAGAGCTAAGAAAACATTTGGTGGGGAGTTCTGGCCAGCCTGCCATTGGGTAGGCTTAATAAACAGGCATGACTGGGAGACAAAAACAGATTTTGAGAGGGATCTATCCACTTTTATTTCTTGGGGTTCCATGAAGAAAATAGAGGATTCTCTCCTCTCATGAGTGCATTGAGAGTGGCAAGGCAAAATAGAGAAAAATAATTCACTCAACTGAGAAAAAACCTTCCAGCAAAATAAAATCCAAGAAAAAAAAATAAAGGTCTTTTAAATATACCTATAACTTGGATATCCATTTTTAATTAAGCTGAGCACTTTTTGTGAAAGTTCCTTTAACTCCCTTATTTCCCAACTTTAGCCATGCCAAGTAGCCAATATTTCTGGCTTTCAAACTTTACCAAAGTGTCCGAGAAATGAAAATCCAAGGTGATTCATGGAGGGGAAGTGAATGAACAGATAGCAAAGGTTGCACAGATATCAAACTGGAAAGGACTCATTTCTTAAGCTGGGAGTGAACCCCAGGACACCATTGTAAATTGGCAGAGTCTAGAACAAAACATTGCCATTTGGTTACAGGTCTTGCTCCCAAGGATATAAAACAAGATGGAGGCCTGCAGCAAAGTTTGCTACAGACCATACAGAAAGTCATGCAAAGCACACCAGATTGGCCACAGCTTAAGACCAATCTCATAAATATTTTTTTTACAATTAAAACTCTACAAAGACTGTAAACACTGATCCCCATAATTTCCAGCCCAGCAAACATCTTCCAAAAGGAAGATAATCCTCACTTAAAAGTTAACTAGTGACCTGGTGGAGAAAAGGAAAAGGGAGGGTCTGTGTTAACTGCTGACAGGGTGAAAGAAAGAAAAAGATGTAGGGAAAGAACCTCTCATTTTTATGTAAATGGGTTCCTCCACCAGGGAGAGAAATTTAATTGCTGTCTCATGGAGTGGGACTCCTTGACCTGGGGAGGGGAATGCTCCATGAAAATGTGGTGTGGAGTGCTGGCCAACTTGCCATTGGGCACCCTTGAGCCATGCATCCCAGCCCTGTCTGGGAGGGGAGCAGGGAAGTGGCCATTCACCCATCCATCCGGCATTCCTTCATCTGTTGGGGTAGGGTGGTGCACATTTTCCTCTATCTCAGAAGAGGTCCAAGGAGAAAAAAGCTTAGAAGTGAAAGAAAAAAATATTTTTTCATTTGCATGCTATTCACCCTTCCTCAAGCCCCACGTCTGGTCACCACTGAGACCCTCATTAGAAGCAGTTGATGGCAACACACTTCTTGTACAGTTTGCAGAACTATGATAGAAATAAACCCCTTTTCTTTATAGATTACCAAACCTTAAGTATTTTTTATAGCAACACAAACAAAGAAAGTACGTAAGTGTTTATCATCAAGTATTTTGTATGTTATTCTAAAAGTACATATATTTGGTCTTTTAGGTTATAGGCCAGCATTGATAATTTTATGCCACTCTTCATTTGCAAGCTGTAGTTTGCTTACTTTTGCATAGGATAAAACTATCTAATCTGTTTTAGAAAGAGCAATCTGCCAACTATCATAAATAATATTATAATAAAATAACTATAATGATTAATAGCTGAAAGAAGAGGACGGAAATCCAACAAGACCACTAAAGATGATTTCTGATAATTCAGGTGGAAATAATAAGAGCCAACACTTGCACAGTGAAAAAGAAGAAAATTAGAGTAGTAATTTCTGACAGGAATTTCTAACTGACTAGATGTTGGGAGAAGAGATTTTAGTTTCCAAGCTGATTCTAGTTTTCTTCTTTTGGTAAATGGGCAGAGTTTGGTTCAGAGAGAAATGAGGAAGAAATTAATGAAAGACCGGACTTCAGAGAAAATACAATTGCATAATGAAAGCCTCAACATAAGGCAAGAACTTATGATCTAAGACCCATGTGACTTCAAATGCTTCCAGCTCTAGAAATCTCAGACATTGAAAAACCCAGTAAATAGATACAAATCCTAAAGAGTGTTAAAGCAACCAAATACAAATCCTTGGAAATCCATATCTCTATTTGGATGTCAAGCAATTAGAAAGATAGTTATTCCATTAGGCCTTTGAGACCATTTTTATTTTAAACCTTTATATTAGAAAAAAATAATACTACAAATTTCCCTTTTGGTTTTGAGAAGGACTTTAAAAGTACTTTTTGAAAACATATTGCTGAATCTAATTGACGCTCAAGCCTTAATATTTTTTTTTCCCACCTTAGGCAGCTTATGGAACAAATGTCCTCACCCTCCCATCACCCCACGTAAAGCAAATCATTGTATGGCAAGTGGAATTTCAATTATATAGCTTACTGAAAACAAACAAACAAAAAAAAAACAGCATCAACTCTCTAGAGAGGAAATTGAGCCTCAGAACTATTACGTTGTCACATACTTCTAGTTTAATGTTTTTTAAGTGACCACTCAATGATAGTAAACCACCTTTGGAAATGTACTCTTATTGTCTTTATATATTTTCCTGTTTCATTTCTGCATTGAGTTTAGCTTTTGAGATTAAAGGTAGTCCCTTTTATCTTTTTGTCATCCCTTCCTAAGTAGAGAAGAAATTGGAACAGACAGCTTTAATAATTTTACATACAGTAAGGAAACTAGGCACAGGCAGAATATAAAAATGTAATCTAAAATTCAGCACTTTAAGTGCCTAGAGCTTGGAAATGACTAAGGTGTTATAGCTTAATAACATCTTTTTTGGAATCACATTTTGCACTCAAAAAAAGGAGGAAATGCAACTTGTGATTTGTAGTACAGTATATTGCCCTTCTGAGTATAATCTGCTGCTGGTTCATTATTACATGCAGCCTGTTCAGAAGCAAGTCCAGGTTTAAATTAGCATTTGCAGATTATTGCCATCCTAATTTAAAGTAAGTGAGGTTAGTAATTAAAACCAGTTGAGTCTGGTACTAAAGTGTTATTGGAACCTTCTTTGGAGGTTTAAACCTAAATATTAATAAAGTTTTCACAAAAGATAAGATATTATTTTAGTTTTACTGAGAAAGAAATCTTTATAAGCAACTTGAAAGAAAGAAAAGTGAATTTTGTGTTTTCTTGTGCTTTGCTGAGAAAAGTCATTTGAAGACAGGTGAAGTCATTTGAAAACAGGTGCTAAAGTTTAAATTAAAATTGAACCATGTATTTTTTTTCCTTGGACACAGGAAACATTTGACACAAAATATGAAAAGAATGTCATTATAGCCATCTCTCTCCCCCTACCCTGAGCCATCATAGTTTAACTTTGTCTTTCCAATGTTATCATGACCCTTTCCAAGTTATCATCATAGCCTTGAGTGGAGGTAGGAGGGAATGGATGAGAAGAAATAGGCAAAAACTATTAGAGTCTTTATAAAAGAAAGGATTAAAGCTGCCATAAATTGCATAACAGTTGCATTCAAATGACTCCAGCCTCATTTACTGGTTGTCTATGTTTTCCATAACAGTTTAAACAGGGTATTGTTTGCATACTTACAGGCTACAATGCATTGCCATTTAAAAATGTGGAGTGTTGAGGAAAATAGTCAAACTCTGTAAAATATTTGAAGAGATTTATTCTGAGCCAAATTTGAGTGACCAGGCCCATGACACAGCCCTTAGGAGATTCTGAGATCATGTATCCAAGGTGGTTTGGGTACAGCTTGGTTTTATATATTTTAGGAAGGCATGAGACGTCAATCAAATACATTTAAGAAATACATTGGTTTGGTTCTTGAGAAGGACTCGATCTCTTGAGAGACGGAGACCAGCCTGGCCAACATTATGAAACCCTATCTCTATGAAAAATACAAAAATAAGCCTGGTGTGGTGGCACGCACCTGTAATCCCAGCTATTTGAGAGGCCGAGGCAGGAGAATTGCTTGAAACCAGGAGGTTAAGAAAGGTGGGACAACTTAAAGCTGAGGCTTCCAGGCTACAGGTAAATTTAAACATTTTCTGGTTGATAATTGGTTGAGTTTATTTGAAGACCTGAGATCACTGGAAAGAAATGGTCAGGTTAAGATAAAGGACTGTGAAGACCAAGTTTTAATGTGCAGAGAAAGCTCTCAGACAGCAGACTTCAGAGGGAGCAAGTTGTAAAATGTTTCCTATTGGACTTACAAGGGTACCTGGCTCTTACTTGATTATCTCCTGGATCTGGGAAGGAAGGAAGGAAAACAAAGGGGGAAGGGATTCTCTACGGAATGTAGATTTTTCCCGAAAGAGACTCTGCAGGGCAATTTCAATATATGACAAGGAAATGTATTTTGGGATAAAACATTTTTCCTTGCCTCATAATGTTATGCCAGAATCAGTTGAAAAGTAAGCCACAATATATAGGGTCAAATAAAACGCATCTAATGAGAATTAATGGTTTGTAGGG
>PVKP010014457.1:0-52779 GCA_004027715.1 Plecturocebus donacophilus | reverse complement strand
GCAGTGGTGTGATCTCGGCTCACTGCAACCTCCGCCTCTTGGGTTCAAGTGATTCTCCTGCCTCAGCCTCCCGAGTAGCTGGGACTACAGGCACATGCAACCACGCCCAGCTAATTTTCGTATTTTTACAGGTTTCTCCATGTTGGCCAGGATGGTCTTGATCTCTTGACCTCGTGATCCGCCCGCCTCAGCCTCCCAAAGTGCTGGGATTACAAGCGTGAGCCACTGTGCCCGGCTAGAATTGGTTTTTTGTTTTTGTTTATTTCTTTGTTTTTTAGGGTTTTTTTGAGACAGAGACTTGCTGTTGTTGCCTAGGCTGGGGTGCAATGGTGCGATCTCAGCTCACTGCAACCTCCGTCTCCTGGGTTCCAGCGATTCTCCTGCCTCAGCCTCCTGAGTAGTTGAGATTACAGGTGCCCACCACCACACCTGGCTAATTTTGTATATTTAGTAGAGACGGGGTTTCTCCATGTTGGCCAGGCTGGTCTTGAACTCTTGATCTCAGGTGATCCATCTGCCTTGGTCTTCCAAAGTGCTAGGATTACAGGTGTGAACCACTGTGCCCAGCCGCCTGCTATATAATTAACCAAATGATTACCTGGGCTAAAACAAATTTCTATGTAAATATCTTAAAACTGTATTATTATCTCACAGCAGGAGAGATCAGTTTCATGACACAAAATACCAGAGAGTGGGCTGAACAAACAGAGAGCGTGGCTTCAGAGAGGTGGGCAGAACGGCAGAACCCAACCTAAAGGATTTGCTCTTTTTCGTCTTACTGTCAGTTTTCACAGATCTTAAAGAAGTGGCTCTGTTAACTAGGTCAATCAAAGGCTGCTATCTTTTAAAGCAAAATAAAGCCACTGCTCAGCCTTAAACATAAAAACTTGGATTCTACTACTCTAAGATTCTGCCCGCAAGGAAAGAGAAGAGCCTGGCAAGCCCTGCAGAGCTGTCAGGGTTAAATGAAGTTGGGAGAGCTGGAGGAATGCCGCGAAAAGGCTGCCCAGAGCTGGAGGCAGGGGTGCTGAAAAACTCTGCCTTCTCCTCTAGAGTCTCCGGAGGGCCCCCAATTCCCACTCCCATGCACAAGTGAGTGAGAAGCCCCCCCTAAAGACAGCCACTCTTCACAGAAAATGACAGTCTGTGCTTCCAAAATCATAGAGTGCCTACAAACCGCTTGAGGTTGCATTTGGACAGAAGGATCAGAAATTTTAATTTCATAAGTCTGGAATGGGGTTCTAAAATAAAAATAAGATGATTCATATCTCATCATCATCATTATTAATAATAGCTGTAATCTACTAGGGCTTACAGTAGCCCTGGCATAGCCCTTATTTAGTGCTCACCTCCACCTTGTATGGACTCCATTTTCTCCCATCCTACACACAAGTAAACTGAGGCACAGAAAGGATAAAGAATGAGTCCAAGGTCACTGAGATAGTAAGTAGCAGAGCTGATATCTCTATTTTTAAAAGTGATCAAGGTACCACAGTTTGAAAAATGAAGTCTCAACAAATGGCATTAGACATTGGGCAGCAAATACCGCTGCAAGGCTTCGTATTTGTTTCTTCCTATTTGTCTTTAGGTGTTTTTCATATGTAAGACAAAGACAGTGCAGGGGAACCTTAATGTTTTCTACAGAATAGGAGGGGTCCGGGTCCTCGCCTCTCTGAAGAAACCACTTTTATGTCTTTCATTTAACTCATCATGTATTTCCTGAAGAGTTTTTCTTAAAAAAAACAACAACAACAAAAAAAAAAAAAAACAGTCTGATGATGCCCAGCCCTGGAGAGATTTGAGCTTCTTTGCCAGGCTCTGTGTCACACAGCCAATCTGCCTTGGCATCCTCATCTCCTGCCACTTCCTGTTTCACCTCATGTACTTGCTGGTCCCTGAATTCTCTCCCATCTGTCTTTTCTCATCCTCCTGGTGCCACTGGCTCCCCAGTCATGCCCAGAGAGGTTGGCACACCAGCTGAGGTTGCAGCTGGGAAGCCTGTGGGGGCCACAGAATATGTTTCACTTCTGTCCTTCTGTACTGGTTATCACAGTGGCCAAAATTCCACCAACCTGGAAACCAAGCACATCCACATCTGCTTTGACTTGATCTTTCAAACCAGTCTGTCAAGCACCCACCTCCCAGTCGCAGGGTCCCTGGCATCTTTCTTCTCCCACCCCCGCCCATCCCAAGTAGCTATCCCTACTGCTGACCTCAGAGGAAAGGGAGCTGAGAATCTCCACAGTGCATGGCAGGTCCTGGCTTTCTGTGTCTCTGTCTTCTGTTGCTGCCTCCCCATTTTGCTATATTAAAGTTCGGCAATCTTTGCTGGTTGCTATCTGTACACACATACCATGGTTCAAAGGAGGCTTCCACTCCCCCCTAGCTCACAGTCCACCAACTGTGCTCATGCTTGGGCTCCCAATTTCTAGCTCTTTAGCTCACACTCTTGCAAAGCCACAGATATGACACACACTTCGTGTACCAGCCCCACTTACAGGTCATGCCCCTATTAACAGCCAAATAAAAATACAGAATGCCCAGTGAAGTTCACATTTCAGATAAGCAACAAACAACTTTAGTATGTTTACCAATTATTACAAACTTACACCAAACACAATCCACCGTTATCTTATATTCCAATTTCACCAAGGGGTCCTGTATTTTTCTTAGTTCTCCGACCCTAAACCCTGACTGCAGCAAGGGGCCAGGCTCCCTCAAGGAGTGTTTCTCTTCAGGTCTCTTGGGATGCTTTCCAGACTGTGGACTTCAGTGGATCTGATGTGTTTTAGTGACTTTGAACTTCACTGGGGAGGGAGTGAAGGCCTCATGCTCTTTCTCTCTAGGAGGCATTTTTCAGCATTTACACATCAAGACCATTGGGAGAGAAGTTTCTGACAACCTATAAAGAACCCCGTTAGGACCTATACGAAGGCAATGGCTTCTGTGATCTTTTTTTATTTACATAAGCAAGAAGGGCGGCTAGAGCAATCCCTCCCAGCCAGGCTACTGGGCCCAAGACAACTTCTTCCCTCCGTCCAGACAGAAACACAGTTGGCAGTCTTCAAACGCTGGATTTTCTCCCTAAAGCACATCGCCTTACTGAAACTATACTTCCTTCAAAACTTCATGATCTGGGGTAAATGATTTTGGATGAAATGTTAGTGGTTCAATAAGAATGGACAGATAGATAAGAACAGCGCACCAGAGAAGCGTTCCAGCAGGCCATATGCCTGCAGCATATAGTTCACACCCTCCACAAAGCTGCCCTTCGAGGAGGTAAGGGGCTGAAAGCAAGTGTGTGCCCCCTTGACCAAACCCAAGGAGGGGAAGTGCTGTCAGCTGGCCAAGATGTAAGCCAACAGGGCACGTAGAAGCATATCCCTGTCGGCTGGGAGTGATGGCTCACGCCTGTAATCCCAGCACTTTGGAAGGCCGAGGTGGGCAGATCCAAGATCAGGAGATCGAGACCATCCTGGCTAACACAGTGAAACCCCATTTCTACTAAAAATATTTTAAAAATTAGCTGGGCATGGTGGCACACACTTGTAGTTCCAGCTACGTGGGAGGCTGAGGCAGGAGAATTGCTTGAACTCTCTGAGGCTGAGATTGTGCCACACTGCACTCTAGTCTGGGCAACAGAGCAAGACTCCATCCCCCCACCACAAAAAAAAGAGGGATAGCCCTGTCAATCTACTACCCCTAAAGGAGTGCCTCTTTTAATTTTGTACCTGCTTGCTTGAAGTGATGATCCATTATTCTGGGAGAATTGTACACCATAGAGGGAGAAAGGATGCAGAAAACACAGGCAAAGGGCTGAATTTGAAAATTCCACTTTCTTTCATTGCAGCGTTGAACGAGGGACTGTAAGTAGCCACAAGAACATTTTCCCGTGTAGTTAAAAGCCCCACGTTCACGTAACAGGCGAATTTGAAGGCAACATTCTCTTACTCAGCACTTTTAGTCAAAATAATCAGTCCAGTGTCTGAGGGGGAATGAATAGGGCAGTGTAGGAATCCCCTGTTGCTAATGAAACATTTAAAAATCCAGGACAGTAATGGCCTGTGCTATTTAATACAGAGGAGATGCTTACCACAGCCCCCCACACCCTGGTTTTTTATTTTTCTTATTTGCGAAAGGAAAAAAAATAGACTTAATTCACCTTAAAAAAATATGAAGTGAAAAATTATCCATTTGCACAGCAAAGACCTATTTCCAGGAAACGAGTTTTAAAAAGAAAATTCTTGACGTCCTAAGGTTGAAAGCGGGAGGTGCCGTGACTTTGAATGTGCAGGATGAAAGGCCCAGGCTGTCCAGGTGCAGTTCAGGCTGGCCTCGCTTCATCTGTTACGGGAGGTTGCTTAAAACCCTGGTTGTGGTCCAAAAATATCCTGGCAGTTAGCGTCCTGCATTAAAATTTATAAACCACGAAAAACCTTTTCTTACAGAAAAGCTAATTCAGGCTGGATAGCCTTTTTTTTAAAAAAAAAAAAAAAAAAAGGATTTAAAAGGGGTAGTCGTCAGAAGAGGTTATATGGAAAACTAGAGGTAAGTAATGCTTTTCACTCCCCCAAAACATACTAAAAATATAGCAACAGTAACTTCAGAAGAAGGAAAATGGTACCAAGCATAATTTCATTTCTAAGAAGTCCCAGGAATGAATCCTGGAACTGCCAGAATTAACTTTTAGGGGTGACCGAAAAAAATAGTAGGAATATGATCAGGAAATGGGACCTGACAGGAGGATGGAAACAGGCTGCACCCTGGTGTCTCAGCTCCAGGGCTGGATACGAGGCCCCAGTCTCTCTGGACTCTAGGTAGGCAGGTCTGAAACCTGGTCATGGAGCCATGGCCGCTGGAGGTGCTTCTGCCTCTGCCTGGCGGCATTCCTTCAACCCCTGCTGAACCTTTGCTGAGCGCCTCCTATGTGCCCTGGCTTGAGTCCCCGCTATCCTTCAGGTGCAGATGAAACTTCACCTGCTCGGAGAGGTCTTCCTTAATCCCTACAGATTAGATAAAATTCCCCTGCTCTGGACTCCTACAGCACCTGCTCTGGTCTTAACCCTGAGCACCCTTTTCCACTGCTGAATTCTAAGACTGGTGGGGGAGGGGACTCTTTCTTTTATTCATCATTGTATCCACCCTCCCTCACTCATCCAAGCCCATACCCACCCATTGGGTGCTGAATGAATACTGATGAAATGAATCAATACTATTTTCTGTGAGTCCAGTTTTATATGCCTCGGTTATCTTTTATTACAATAGGACGTGATGATTTGGCTCCAAAGTTAGCATTTTAAGGAGATTGGTAAGGAAGAGCAAGTGGCAGCAAGGAGAGGTGAGGTGACCACGACATCGTCCTTCCAGCAGTGGGGCGGCCATCCACAGGCAGTCAGGGTGCCTATCTCCGGGGAGCACAGGGTACACTCCATTTCTGCACAAACTTAAGTGAGAGGGAAGAAAGAATAAACAGACCTGGAAATTGGCCTGGACCAGCCTGCTGGTGCACCTGCAAAATGCACCTGGAGGACTGTAGCCTCCAAGACCCATGCTGGGATTTGGTCAGCCTTGTTTTCCTCCTGATTCATATAATCAGACATGTCAGTTTCCAAAAAAATGATAAGCTTCTGGAGTGATGGTTACAATACCATCAATAATGATTTTAGCTACCATTTAGTGAGTGTTAACTTTGTGCCTGACACAGTCCAAGCATCTTATGCATAGTGTATATTTACCTGCACCACAGCCCAGATGGAAACAATAGCGTTAACCCCATATTTCAAAAAGGTTACTTACGTCCAGCAGCTC
Organism: Plecturocebus donacophilus; assembly: GCA_004027715.1. Classification (NCBI taxonomy): domain Eukaryota; kingdom Metazoa; phylum Chordata; class Mammalia; order Primates; family Pitheciidae; genus Plecturocebus; species Plecturocebus donacophilus. The sequence continues at coordinate 46,971 of PVKP010014457.1, read as the reverse complement.
ATCTTGATGGGCACTGGAAACCCCATTTCTTTGGCATCTTCCATAGATCCTAATGGATATCTGAGCACTCAGGAAGCACTCAATAAATCCTCTCAACTTAGGCAGAGCAGAGTAGAAGTCCTTGTATTTCCGTTTACAGAAGCTTCCACCTGAGCCTACACTTACAGCCACAGAGTTAGTCTGAGTGACCCCTGGGCTGACAGAGTTTGTCGGCCAGCTCTGCAGTGGCCCTAGAAACACCACATTATGCCTATCATGTGCCTATCATGCCAAGTGACCCCAGAGACCCACTGGGGCTGATGGAGCCTAAGGAGAGTGTTAGATCAACATCCTGGGTGGTTGCTGTAGCTTCCTCTGATGCCATAAAACTGAAAATCTAGAGGGTTTGCAGGAACGATCAAAGGGACTGGACTGTGCTTTGTTTCTGTTGGGAGTGACCCTATATCACAGAGAGTTGGGCTTCACTCCACCTAGCCCTGGCTGTTCCTTCCAAACATTCTTTCACTCGCAACCTTCCTTGACCCTCTGTCCCCATCTGCTCTCTTGATCTATTTGTGGACGTGTTTAGGGCTAATATCGCTGGAGTTGGATTTCATTCAATTTCTCAAGTAGATTCAAGGAAGGTTGACTTTATTATAACTATTCAGGCAGAGAATGGCCCACTGCTTTCACACAGAACGAAAATGGTCTCAACACTTCTTTAAATTGTCAAATTATATTCTTCTTCTTTTTGAATTATTTATAATCTGTTGTTTTTATCTTGCAAAAATGGCTTTTGCTACTTCAACCACATATTGGATCTCTTTTGCAAACTGTAAAAGCAGCCAGCCTGCTGTCAGAGAAAGGTTTCTGACTTCATGAGGTATAAGAGAACCAAATTTTTAATCCCACCAAATTTTTCCTATTTTAGTCTTAGCATAGCTGATGCAAGGGCAGAAGAGTTATGGCAGAAATGGAAATACATGTGTCAAAACTACAGTCCTACAGTTTTCTGTGAATTCATAATCCCCAGAGACCAACAGACCTCACAAACCAACGAAGCACTAGAATATTCATTAACCCCTGCAGTCGAATAATGAAGTTTACTTCAAAAAATTGCTGAAAGAAAAATAAAGGTAACGTGTACTACTGCAGTTGTACTACTACTCTTTCCCAATGGGAAGAGCTAGAAACCCAATGGAATCAGCCAAAACGAGCATAGAGTGTTCACTCAGAACAAGGAACCACCTAAGAGGTGTGTGTCAACAGCCTCACTCACAGAGGAAGAAGCCTCAGTGGTCACAAGACTAACCGCTGTACAAGGAAGGGGCGATGCTTAGTCAGCCCAGACAGAGCTCAAATGTTTTGAAGTTTAATATATTCTTTATAGTCTAGCCAACCCCTAGCTAGCAATGACACAATATCACCCTCTTGGCTGTCAGAGTGAATTTAGAAGGATGAAGGAGGTACGAGTCTCCTGGTACGAGTGAATTTAGAAGGATGAAGGAGGAAAGGGAGTGGATAGCAATCAAGTGGATTCCCTCCAACAGCACAAACTGTACTTCTCACGAGACCCCTGGAGGGTTATCAAAGCAGATTCCCAAGCTCCACCCATGGAGATGCTGCTTTGGTGACTCTGGGGAATCCTGGGAATCTGGACGCTAACTTAGCGCCCTGGGTTACTCTTATCTACAGTGGTTCTCATCCCTGATAAATAAATACTAAATGTCAGAGCATCCCACAACGTGCTCAAAGTCAAGGTCACTTATCTAACACAAATGCCAAAGCTCAGAAGGGCCACAAACTCCACAAACTAGTGACTTTTCCATTCAACCCTGGGAACTTATGAGCTAAAAAACATGGTCAAACCAGAGACAATAGAATGCAGTGGTATTTAGCTGCTCCACGCCACACATACTCATGTCTGCAAACCCTTGCTAGCAGGCACCTGGCAGAAGCAACTCTGTCACAGGATAGAATCTCGTGGGTTGTTCCCTTACCCAGCACATATGTGGCTTTCACCAAAACACCTGCTGCTTTGCTGACAAGGGCCGACCAAGGAATTTCCATGCTGTGGTCTGCCGGGGTCTGTCACAGAGCCACCACCCTTCCAATGGGTGGGGAACTTGGTTCCCAGACCTGCCCTCCAGGGACACCAGTGTGATCCTCCCAGGGCAGGGGGAGTGCTGCCACTTCACACGTCCTCTCACCCTGGCTTATCTCACTGGCTGCAAAACAAGTTCTGTGTTTTGTCTGCCTGGGAAATCTAATAGAAAGTACTATTATTAGAAATATTTATTTTATCAAGGAAAATATACTCTTAAAATGTTCAAGAAAGGATACTGCCTGGTTCCCAAGGAATAAGCCGAGAGACTATATATATATATATATATAGTGTGTGTGTGTGTGTGTGTGTGTGTGTATATATATATATATATATACACATACACTCATACACACATACATATTATACACAGATACACATATGTGTATATATGTGTGTGTATTTAAATGTAATATGCATAGGAATATTACTTAGGTGAGCATATAGTCACAACTGCACTAGTACATGTTACCTTTATTTTTTTCAGCAATTTTTTGAAGTAAATTTCATTATTTGACTGCAGGGGTTAATGAATATTCTAGTGCTTCTCACACATTGATGTGCACATGAGTCATCCAGGAACCCTGATAAAATGCAGATTTCAGGGCCAGGCGTGATGGCTTACGCTTGTAATCCCAGCACTTTGGGAAGTCGAGGCGGGTGGATCACAAGGTCAGGCGTTTGAGACCAGCCTGACCAACACAGTGAAACCCTTTACTAAAAATTCAAAATATTAGCAGGGCATGGTGGCGGGCGCCTGTAGTCCCAGCTACTCGGGAGGCTGAGGCAGGAGAATCGCTTGAACCTGGGAGGCAGAGGTTGCAGTGAGCTGAGATCATGCCATTGCACTCCAGCCTGGGCAACAGTGCGAGACTATGTCTCAAAAAAAAAAAAATGCAGATTCCTATTCACCAAGTTGGATGGGTCCCGAGAGCCTGCATTTGCAGCCAGCTCCCAGGGAATGCTGGGGCTCAGGCAGGAGCCACTCAGAGCAATCAGCTTCCAGTTTGTGATAGATGACCATGTTTGCATCACACATAAAACAGCACCTGTCAAAGTTTAGAATATGTAAAACAAACAAAACTAAGTTCAAACTAAGACACTCTTTCTTAGATGATTCAGAAGGAACTTCAGAATCTGGGCAATGCCTCTTAGCCATCATTACAAACAATTCTTCCAATATTAGAGCCATCTCAGTAAGAGTTAACAGACAAGTCCTGACTTACAAGAATCCGGTTGCCTTCTTCTTCAGAAGAGGACAGAGAGCACCCAGAACTATGGGTATTTTTCTGTCATTTTTGACACTCTGATCTGAAGGTAAATGAAGAAAGCTGGGGCATATCAGGCCACTCTGACTTTTCAAAATTGATTCCACCAGTCTAGAAATGATTAAAATTCCAGTCTTGGAAGCCCTTGGGAAAAAATATACAAACTCGATATTATTCCAAATATTCTGCTATATGAAGACTGGCCCTATTCATTACATTGTTTAAATATTTGAAATAAGTACATTAATCACTATCTTCACTCTAAGACGTCAAAGATGAAATTATTCCTAAAATGTATTGGCAAGAATTAGTACACAATCCATTGAGAATAGACAAGTCTCATGTGAAGGATACAAAGAAATACACAGAACGATTCCCATGAGAGGGGAGCTCTAGCTTTTCAGGAATGGAGGTCCACACTCGTGAAATAGTATTTATCACACAGGACCCCAAAACTATGCACACACCTGGCGCAGTGTATGTAGTCAGTGCAAACTGGGGAGGGAAAATGAGAATCAGCTGTGGTGGGATTTCAATCTGGCGTGAAGGATTTTAAAAGGCATAGAAGATGAGGGAGAGGAGAACGGGTTTGGGGAAAAACAATGAAGCAGATGGAAGTTAAGTTTTTGGGTCACCTCTCTAACAGACACATTGCTAATTTAGTCCTCCCAATGATCCTGCAAAGTGGCATTATTCCACCAATTCCATGAACCAAGAACTGAAACTCAGAAAAGTTCAATGACTTTGGTCACACAGCTGGTAGATGGTCCCCATGGGGATTTGAATTTGGGCTGATTTGATACCAAAGTCAATCATCAGTCCACCCTAAACCAGCACTCCTCAAAGCACATCTTACAGCTCCCTAAAATGTTAATAATGTGTCAGGAAAAAGAAAAGGTCAGAATCAAATAAATTTTGAAAACTCTCAGGATAAATAATAATACTGTTACAGATAGAAGTTAACATTTATTGCATGCTTCCCGTGTGCCTGGTTTAAAATATTTGCCATTATTGTCGTTGCTGTTGTTGTTTTTGAGATGGAGTCTAGCTCTGTCGCCCAGGCTGGAGTGCAATGGCATGATCTCAGCTCACTGAAACCTCTGCCTCCCAGGTTCAAGTGAATATCCTGTCTCAGCCTCCCCAGTAGCTGGGACTACAGGCGTGTGCCACCACACCGAGCTAATTTTTGTAACAGAAACCTTTCAGAGCCTTTAACACTCTAGCCTGCATTGAAAATCTCTAATATTATGTGTTGGAATCATATTAAAAATCCCACATAAGAAAATATGATCATGCAAAAACATAATATTGAAATCGAATAATGGAAAATAGACTCTGATGTGTTTCAATGACCAGTCATTATTTAGGGTGAACTAGCTTAAGAGCGACACTGTGTGCCTGGTGACTTTCCATTTTTCCTTACATCCCCAGCTAATTTCATTTGAAAACACACTTTAACAGACTGTGGCAGTTCTCAGAGAAAAGGACAGAGAATGAAAGGTGGAGACACAGTTTCCGCTCTAGTATCTAACAGCCAGGTAAGTCAGGTCTGGTGGTTCACCATTTGACATTTCAAGAGGCAATTGTTCCAGACAAGACACCAAACGAATCTCTCCTGCCCCTTTTGTTACATTGATTATGGTAACTGTTGTAATTTCCTAATTTATAAATCTTTGTAAACTATCTGCATCAAGCTTAAAGTAGCCATTCATCACCTGGCTTTCGTGACATACTGAGTTGCATGTGTGCAATAAAATAGTCTCTGCCTTCTCTTATGTTCTATGAAGCCTATGTTGCTAAGTTCTTATGCACATCAAATAACATGATCCTACCATGACGCATTGCTTAATGCTTTGGATTTTCCAAGTCATTTTCACACCTGTGACCTTGGTAGTACTTGGGCATCGTATTCATGCTGGACTGGATGAAGTTCCACTCTCCATCTTCAGTCGCTCATGGTAACTCATCCATCCACATCCTTAGATGACAGTCAGGATGGGGAGGGACTAACACATTTTGCAGTCTTACCAGTAGGGATGAAAAGCATAGACATAAGACACATTTCAAGAAAGCATGTGCAGAATTTGGTATGTGATGGGATATGACAGAGGAGGGAGGGGGAGTCCATAGCTCCAGGCAATGTGGCATCCATGCCAGGATCCCAGCCCAGTGCCTGAGAAATGTGGCAGCATCACTCACAGAAAGAAATTAAGTGTGGAAAGACATTAAAGAAGAAAATGTCCTTCAGGAAACTAGATCTGTAGGACTCTGAGCAGGGAAGATATTGGGTCATAGACAATATGCCCTATAAATTACTATAATGGTGGAGTGGTGTAAAGTTTTAGCTGCATTAATAGTAAGAGTACATTGTTTTGTTCACTTTGCTTTTTTTTCTCTAACCAAGCACTGTGTTAAATGCTTTATACAACAACTCTGTGGGGTCAGTATTATTAACCCCAGATAAGGAAACAGTTGAGAGAGGCTAAATGATATCCTCAATGTCACAGAAGTAGCAAGAGGCAGAAATGAAATTCAAGCTGGTGGTCTTATGTGAAACTAGATTGCACAGTAAGAATGTGTCACATTGTAACTTATTATTAGGCAAAACAAGTGAGTAGGCAGCCCTGCAAAACTAGCAAGTGGGTGACAGTATAAAAAGCTAAACAGGATAAATTTTGGATCACCCACCTTTCTGATCTATCTTTAGTGAAATGTCAATTCCATTCTGTAGTCAAGACTTAATTATGATTAATAAAGTACTGAGCATGGGAAACGTATTAATACATTGTTTAATGAAACAAGAAAGTATTTTGGAGCATGCTGGCAAACTGCATTTAGTTTATAATCGTCCAGCCTTATTCTATATACTTGAGGGAATCATTCGTTCCAGTGTAGTCTTTCCCAGCCACTTCTGTGTCCACGAATGGAGAGCTGAGAGTCGCCTGACATTGATTTCAACAATTAGGATTAGCCTAAAATGCTGTGATTTCACTGTATTGCCGCAGTAATTTTTGCAACTTTTCCCCACTGGAGGTCACTGTTTCCTTGCAGTTGCAGAGAAGAACCTCAATTTGTGGTGGTAAAGAAGGTGGACACTTTTATCTATCTAGGCTGGCTGTAGTTGCATAGGGAAATCAAACAACCAATCAAAGCAATAATAAAATTTTAAACATACTTCAGATCATGTGGCTATAAACTGTCCTTAGAAAATTCATCAGTGATAGCAGCTTGTTTTCAAATACTTAATGTTTCATCTTCACACTTTTTAATCATTAACTTACTATAACAGTAGATACATGTTATTATATATTTGTCCAAACCCACAGAATGTGCAACACCAAGAGTGAACCTAATGTGAACCATGGACTCTGAGTGATACTGATATGTTAATGTAAGTTTATCAATTGTAAAAAAATGTCCAATTCTGTTGGGATTGTTGAGAGCTTGATAAATTATCATTGATAGTTGATAAATTTTTTTAATTCAGTTAAAATTCCTACAAAGAGACCTAGGCACCTGTTTCATATGTTGGGTAAGAGAATGCGTTCAAAGATCAGATGGCATATAGCTTCATAACTTTGGGCCAGTTCCTGACCTCACTACGCCTCAGTTTGCTCACCTACAAGGTAGAGATAAGAATTCTACCAACTGCAGCCAGGCGAGGTGGCTCATGCCTGTAATTCCAACACTTTCGGATGCCAAAGCAGGCGGATCATCTGAGGTCAGGAGTTCAAGACCAGCCTGGCCAACATGGTGAAACCCCGTCTCTACTAAAAATATAAAAATTAGCTGGGCGTGGTGGCAGGTGCCCGTAATCCCAGCTACTCAGGAGGCTAAGGCAGGAGAATCGCTTGAATCCAGGAGGTGGAGGTTGCAGTGAGCCAAGATCACACCATTGCATGCCAGCCTGGGTGACAAAAGCAAAACTCCAGCTCAAAAAAAAAAAAAAGAATTATACCAACTTCATGGGCCCCTGTGAATATTCCACACTATTTAGCACAGTGCCTGGAACACAGTCACTCCAACAGAAACATTAACATTCACTATTATCGTCCATTGAGCCAACCCAAGGAGTACCTACCTCCTGAGGTTGTGGCAAGGTTTGAGTTCACATTTGCAAAGCACTTAGAAACAGGTCTGGTTACATATTTGTCATTTTATTTGACAAAATGTGTAAATATGTAATGCCCATTTACACATTTGTCAAATAAAACAAGTAAATAATTAAATATGCCCAAGGCAAAAGCCTAAATCCAAAATAGGTAACATACAAACATAGCTTTAAGACTGTAAAAATGTATCTGTATCATCTCAATTCAACATGCTCATTCTAGAAGGCAGAACAGAAGTAAGACTTTACTTGTCACTGTCAGTTTTTCAGTTTCTAAATTACTTGGATTGCCAAGTAGTCTAAGGCACATCCTAACATAGAACATCTCTATATCAAGGGGAAAAAAGCACTTCACAAACGGAATATGTATCTATGTTTACCTTTTAAAGAAATGATCCTGTTTCATCAGATTCTGTCTCTTTTCAAGACTATCAGTAACCATTAATAAGTAAAACCACTTCTTCTCTCTAACTAAACTTGGGTCTGCTGGCCTAACACGGCCAAGCTAAAGCCAAGGACAGACACTGGGATTTTGGCAAGAGAAAGAGAGGCATTTATTGCAGGGTTCCAAGCAAGGAGAAGTGGGTAGCTCATTCTTAACACCAAGCTCTCAGATGGCTTATAGGTAAGAGTTTTTAAAGACAGGAGGCAGAGGTTATAGGCAGAGTCATAAATCAATATTTCAAGGCTCTACGTTGGTTTGATCTGAAAAGGTGGGACATCTTGGAGTGAAAGGCCCACAGATCATTGATGGGGTTAAAGATTTTCCAATTTGTGATTGGTTAAGGAGGGAAAGTTTTATCTAAAAATTTGAGATTAACAGAAAAAATGTTAGATCTGGCCTGTGGGCATGACCTCTTCCAGGACCCTCAGGAAGGAATTTAGAACAAAGAGCAGTGGTGAAAGTTGCGTCCTCAGTTTCCCCTTATCTGCCATCTATGAAACAGCAGATGTCATTTTTTTATTTGGCGTGGATCCGGGTTTCTGAAAAACAACTCCAGGACATATGTTAAGATGTTATATTTAGTTTTTATAGGGAACCAAACATTTTGTGACTCAAACTTCCTTGGCTATTGTGTTATGCTATTATTACCTTCTTGCTTATTAAGTTGTTTAATATTCAGGGCTAGCTAGGTGCCTGGAATTTTTTGGAAGAAACTTAAATTTTATTGTTTTATTTCCATGCCTGGAGAGAGGGGTGCCTGGCAGGCACCTAAGAAGGGTCCCTACTCTGTCTCACTTGCCTTTGGGTTTCAAGTATTTCTCCTCCAAACAAGAGTCATATTTGGTAACCATTACTGGAGAGCCCAGCCAGAACCAACACAGTGTCTTTTGTGCAGTGGGGGCTCAGCAATTATTTGCTTAGTAAATTAAAACAGAATCTAGGCATAAATATTTGAAGGAATGCTTAGACACTAAGGAATCTTGGATGAGTCCATCTAAGTTCTCCTGCTCTTTGAGTTCTTCTTCAGAGAAGGGTTTGGATGAGCTGACCCCCAAGGTCCCTCAAGAGCTATGCATTAAGGTCCCTAATATTTGAGTCACAACCTATGGGTCAGAGCACAGGCCTTCAGTGTCCCATTCACATGGAAATGCCATGATAACCTGTGTGCATCTGACACCCCAAGTGGAGGAAGCCATGAGTCACGGATTATGTTTCTACTGGTATCCAGTTGAGCACATAGCATACTACCACCCTCAATGGACTAGCAAATCGGACAATTTTTCCCATTGAAAATGGCAAATGAAGTTTTAAAAAACCATTAAAATTAATACAAAATGACAGGAGGCACTGAACAGGTTGTATCTCCATATTTAATAAGACCTAGGACCTGGGCCAGGTGTAGTGGCTCATGCCTGTAATCCCAGCACTTTGGGAGGCCAAGGTGGGCAGATCATAAGGTCAAGAGATTGAGATCCTCCTGGTCAGTGAAACCCCATCTCTACTAAAAATCCAAAAATTAGCCGGGCATGGTGGTGTGTGCCTGTAGTCCTAGCTACTAGAGAGGCTGAGACAGGAGAATCGCTTGAACCCACGAGGCAGAGGTTGCAGTGAGCTGAGATCAAGCCACCACACTCCAGCCTGGGTGACAGAGTGAGACTCTGTCTCAAAAAAAAAAAAGTATTAGACCTAGGACCTAAAGATAGTTAAGCACGTAAGACAAATGTGCTGACTGCAGTACTTATAGCATCTTACATTTTACAATGACTTCCATACATGCATGGTACTTTATTTGGCCCTAAGAGCAACCCTGTGTAGTAGATGGGGCTGCAGAAACTGACGTGCATACACTGTTGTGCAAAGAATTTAAAGAACTCCCCTGAGAGGGCAGAGCCAGGACTGGAAGCTGCATCTCCTGACCCCAGTGGTTCATCTTGAACAGGATATTTAACTGTGAAGCATGAAGTTGGGTGTAGCGGGACAATCCTTGATGGTGGCGTAGAGTGCAAGCTAGGGGCCCACCACGGGGTTCAAAGCCCAGCTCTTTTGCATGTGGGTTTTGGGCCGGTCAATTAGCCATCCTGGGTCTGTACGTAGAGGAAATAGTACCTACCTCATGGCTGACAGTGAAACTTTAAAGGCATCAGAATATGTGCACCTCTCCTCGTCCTCCATGCATGGTCTCATCCACCTCTGCTTCAGCCAGTACTGTGGCAACCAGCTCCATGGAGGTGCAGTCTGGAAGTGCTTCACCTCAGGCCACTGCATCACACCTTCTCTCCAGGGTTCTCTTGCATTGCTGTGGGACTCTCGTGAGGACTGGCATTTATGCATATGCAACTGAAAATGCCAGGGGATAGTCACCCCCCAGGACCTGCCTGACAGTGGAGATGGTGCCTGGGGGATCAATGCCATTGTCCACTTCAGTCCTATGGGCGGGCGGCTCTCAGGTCATCCTGTCTGAAGTAGCCAGCTTGGCCAGGCAAACTTGCTGGGCCTTCTCTCCTTCCCTGTTTCATACTCCTCAAGCCCCATATCTATTCCCTGGAGTCAGTCCCCAAAGCAAGCCACCCTCATGTATGTTCTGGTCTTGGGCTCTGCCTTCTAGTAGGAACTCAGGAATGACATCGTGGAGACGTGGTGCTGGGCACATAAGAAACCCTACATACACTTTACCTGTTAGCCATTTTCTATGCTAAACACTGCCTATTATCAGTCTTCTCCATGGCACTAAGAGCAACCCTGGGTGGTAGATGGGTCTGCAGAAACTGACATGGAAAAACGGACATGCTCTCTTGAGGGAAATGGTCTTTTTGCTGTCACCATATGGTGGGCAGAAAATGAGAAATAAGTGAAGTGGTATTTCCACAGGGCAAAGACCTGGAATAGCTTCCTGAGTCGAATGTCCACAGACTGATTTGGGGCCACTTCACTGCAAGAGGCTTAAGGTGGTTTTAGACCATAAGTAACAAACCATTTTAAAAATTTATGTATGTGTTATCGTGCATTAGAAAATCTATAAATAAAACATCAAAACCATGATTTCACTTTATTTTTGCTTTTGCTAAAATGTTTTAAATGACTTGACATATGAAAAATATTAATAGAAATAAAGATAGCATGTAAATATAGCAAAAACCATGATAGTGGTGTGTGAAAAAAAGGTCTGAAAAACTAATAGATAAATGTGCATTTTATAACCATCATGTTTTAGGTAAGTGGATAGGATCGTAGTTTGGGCATCTATCTTTAGGAATTTTGTTATCAAGTATGCTAACTATTCTCTTACTTAGGAACACAGATTTGATTTGCAACATTTGTATTTTTGACAATGTTGTTTTAACTTTCAGAGAGAACAAATAAAGATATTTTTTCTCATATTAAAACAACAGAAATGGCATAATCTATAAAAATCTATAAAACTATCATAATTTTAATTACTCTAAGAAGCTGAAATAACATACACATAAATATGACTCATCTGCACATTTGATCAAGGACACTCAGAATTTATGTGGGCAGGTATCTATACACAATACATTGGAAAACCTTTTTATTGCCCTCTGTCCTGAACAGAGATAGAGCACATTCACATCATAAACAGGATTCACTGATACCTCTACAAAAGACAGTTCTTAAAACTGCTGTGCTTGTAGATATTTCAAAGACAATAGGTTGTTCACATTTCTAAATATTCATTAATAATAAAAAAAGCTATGAGGACATGTTGTATATTCTAATTTAAGAGAGATTTTCTTTATGGCTAAAAAGTTGCAAAAACATTCTGAAATATACATCCACAATACTCCTGATGAACTCATATATCTTGTTGGCCTTTTCACTGGGAAATGCTATGAGGACTACATTCTCATAGCTTGGGTGAATAACACATTCTTTTCCACGTGGAGATGAAAGCCCTCACAGGATTTCCCATAGGAGGAATGTACTCCTCCTGGTGTCTCCCAAGGAGAAAGATAACCTCCTAGTATTTCCCACAGGAGACATGATAAACAGCAAAACATGATTCACACATGGGTAACAGTGACAGTCTAAAAATATGGACTTAACCATGATGTTAGGTCAGACCTAAAGAGAATTATAATGTTTTATGATTTCTTACTTTAAAAACAAAAAATCTCTCCCTATCTTTCTTCCATCTCTTTCACTTTGTCCTCAACTAAGATAGATCAGACGATTGACAAACCATTCCAAGATTGGCTTGTCATTCAATTCCTCTTAATATGAACTTGATGCTCCAGAAATATTTGCTGTGGAAGGGTCCCCTGGAAAGGCTCAGGGCATGGAGAAAGCCTGACTCCTAGAGTTCTCTGACTTCTGAATGCCAACAAGATGCTGGGTTGGTGGCTTCTTGTTGAATAAGATATAAATAAGGGATTTATACACAGGTATAGGGATAGATTGTCTAACTCCCCTAGAGAAATTTTTTTAACTACATGCATTGTCAGTGGGGACAATAGCACCCCACAGGAATGAAAATTGCTTCTTCTGGAGGCATGTAAAAAAAATTCTTACTCTTTTTACATATAAAGCACAGATATACAAACAATGCATCAATAGGTATGCAGTATATATGTGGTATTAAAATTTAATGGGAAGAGTCAACTGGGGGAAAAAACCCAAAAAAGTCTAGGAGAGGGTGCATAATAATGGAAAAAAAAAGACTGAGAAACATTGCCATAAACCCACCTTCAGACAGGAACAATGATTCAGACTGTTTTCTGTAGTGCTTTCTAAACTATTGTATATTGTTTTAAAAATAATTTATCATATGCTAATTATAAGGTAATTAAATATGAGGAAAGAGTTGTCTTCCCAGATATGAATACCCTCTCTTGAAAAGTGCTAAAATCCTTAGAATAGGAATTATTTCTTTTCTTCCAGAATTCTACTATGCTCCTGACTGAATTCCATTCCTGGAATAGCTATGGTGTCACATGAAACACATTATCAGGCAACAGTTCAACAAAGAAAGCAGAGAAGGCTATGCTCAGAAGGGCTGATGGCTGCATGTGCTGTGTTTGCAATCTATTTCTTAGTAAAAGAACTTTTGCTTTGGTTTTATTTTCTTTACATAACTCATATAAGAAGTAGGAGAATGAAGAGATATGGACATTATTTGTAGCCCTCACAAACAAAAACAGATCACCAACTTTAATATGCACAGGGAATCCCTGCCCATGAGGTTCCCCAAAAGTTGGTGCAAGTGTTTGAAAGGTTGAAATGTGCCACATGCCACCATTATTACCCCAACTGCTCCTAAGGCCAGTGTCCTGGGCAAAGATTCAGCCAGGGCATGCATTCCATTTTCTTTGGCAAGCGCCACTCCCAGGTTGGAAGCATTCAAACAAAATGAATCTGTCATATAAAAGTGATTTTACTACCTGCACATCCTCAAGAGCAGGAGCCTGGCAGTGGCCTCCCCGGGTCATCAGGAACCGGATCAAGCGCCAGAGAACTGAAGACGAGAGAAGGCACACGCTGCCTACAACCCAGACATCTTTTCTTCTGAGTGTGAAGTCCATTCTCTGGGAGTAGCTGTGGATGTCGCTTGGCTTATATGCTCCTTCCCTACCCTGACCTAGCACCAGCACTTCCCAAGCAGTGTTACCCTTTGCTCTGCCCTGAGGAGTGGGTGTCACCGAATTACAGAGGTTCTTGAAGAGTCCTGCCAATGCAATGATGTCTCCAGTTACGTGATCAGCAAATTATCTGCCTCTTTAAAAGGAAAAATATGACGGCTTCGTGTGATAGATCTGAAACAGGTGTAGGGGTGTTGGGAGACCTGCTGGCAACAGTTTACACTGTGAATGCGCATTTGTTCCCAGTTCAAGGACAATTAGCATGACTGTATCTGGCATCTGCTGGCTGCCAAGGCTGGGCCACCACCAGGGAGATTTCTCCTGGCCTTACAGGGTGAGGAGCACAGGGATGGGGGTGGGGAAACACAATTTTAAAAATCACAAAACCTCCGCCCTCAGCCTTGTTATTTTGAGATCTAAGTTATAGTCATTATAGATGATCCTGATGGTACAATTTCACAGCAGTTGGTCAGGAAATTCCACCTGGTGTTAAATCCACCAACTGCAATCAAAAAAGGGAGATCCACACTTTACTCCAACCCACTCTGTCCCTCTGCACATCCTGTTAATAAATATTTTGCTTTGCTTGGTCTTGGGAGCATTTGTGCTGGGCATTTAAACACTCCAGGGGCTGTGGATCCTGAGTCTGCTGGGGACATTCTTGTTTCTACCCCCACAGCTTTGGGATACCCCTAGTGGGATATGGAAGAACTTTAAGCTAGGTTTTAAGAAGGAATTATTCCCTACGAAGGAAGGCTTCTAGATACAAATCAACAAGGGTTAGGATAAATTCAGAAATGATTTACTTAGGGGTCCGCCAGGCACAGATGTGGAATGGTGGGCCACGCTGACATATTTGTGTAGAGTGAGCATTCACAACCTGTGTCCTACTTTTGTACTTGGGACCATGCCTTTTGGATAGAGGATGAGTAACTAGGGATGAACAGGAAGGTGGGAAAGCCAAGGGACGAGGAGGTGAGCACAGACAACCCTGGGCCTCATAAGCAGGGATAGGGGCGATACACAGAGGAAAGCAGTGAGAAGCACATGGAGCTGAACGGTCGGCTAAGAATATTACTGGGCACATTTTTGGTTCATTAAGCAAGTAGAGGGGTGTGGGGGTGTATGTGAGAGAGAGATTCTACTAAACATTCAAGTAAATCTGAGAGAAATACGAGGGCTATTTACTATACAGATAACAGAAAACTGACAAAAGAAAAAACCCTAGATTTGATTGTACAAAAACAATACTAATTATAGTGATGAGATCTGTTCATCATTTATAACCTAATGGTATAGACACAGTAGCCATCAAGCTCATCACTCATATGAGTCAGATCAATTTGGTTTTGTAAATTTTACTTGATTTCAACACCACAGCATGTATGTATATTTAGATCTAGTTTATTATGACATATGGTTATCCGCTGAAAACTTAGACTTTCAAACAATATGTAGCATTTGGGTGACTTTGAACAGCCTTTGGAACATAATAGAATGAGAAGAGTCACTAGAAAACAGAAGAAAAAGAAAAGTAGGAAAAACAGGCCACACATAGTAGCTTATGCCTATAATTCCAGCACTCTGGGAAGCCAAGGCAGGAGGATCACTTCAGCCCAGGAGTTCAAGACCAGTCTGAGCAACATAAGGAGACCCTGTCTCTGCAAAAAAAATACAAAAGTAGCCATGGGTGGGGATACATGCCTAGTCCCAGCTATTCCGAAGACTAAGGCAGCAGGATCAGCTGAGCCAGGGAGGTCAAGGCTGCAGCAAGCCAAGAGCACACTACTGCACTCCAGCCTGGGTGACAGAGTGAGACCCTGTCTCAAAAAAGAAAAAAAAAAAATTGAAAGAACAAGAAAAAGAAAAGAACTTAAGTAGAAAAAAGAAAAATACACTATGAACTTAACAAAACATAAAGGAAAAGAAAGATCGTTAAAAATCAATGCAGTGGAGGAAATATTTATAAAATAGAAAACTCTGATTAAGAGCAGGAAAACACAAAGAATCTGAGTTTTATCAAACTATTTAACAAATATAAGTTGTTAAATCTATGTAAAATTCTTCC
Organism: Plecturocebus donacophilus; assembly: GCA_004027715.1. NCBI lineage: Eukaryota > Metazoa > Chordata > Mammalia > Primates > Pitheciidae > Plecturocebus > Plecturocebus donacophilus. The sequence continues at coordinate 31,399 of PVKP010014457.1, read as the reverse complement.
CCTATTGGGACTGGAGAGTGATTCCAGACTCTAAAGAAACTGCATGGCAAGCTTCCAGAACAAAGCTTTCATGTCACCATGTCACCAGAATCTGAAATTCAGAGTCAGTTCTCTCCAGTGCACCACAGCACATGCTTCTACTATGATTAGCTGTGCTAATCTTCTCAAAGAGAGAAGGGATGAGAGAGAAAGGGGAATAGGTGGAGAAAACTGACAAGCATTTTTTTATAGTCCCTGGAGAGAAAACAGCGGCATTTTAAAGATTTATTGCTACTCCAGCAGAAGATGAAGATGTGTTAATCTCGCTCTGTCTGCATACCTGAAGACATCTGAGCTGCTGGAATGTCCTTCTCCACCCACCCGCTGCCAAGCCTGCTGGCTGCCCTGGCACCTACCAACTGGGCAGGCTGGGGCTACAGGCCATGGAAAGTGGAGAACCCTGTGCCTCCTACACGTGCACCCATCCATTCTCCACATGGACAGAGAGAGACAGGGAAATTTATTGCAGACGTCTCCAGGCCTTTCACCATTTACAAGTAAGAAACTGAATGGGACACATGGAGCTCCCAGTGACTCCTTCCCACCTTCCTCAGGCTGTCAACTGCAGGACCCAAGCCAGGAGGCCCACGTTACAGAAGGGATAAGAGACTTACTACAAAGGACATTCTCCGAGGGTTTCTAGGGGTTAAATAACAGTCTCAGTAAACATCCTAAAAATATTTAACTTCCAAATCATCAACTTCTGGATGCAGTTGGCTATCACAAAAGTAATATCCCTACATATATTTATGTTCCAACTTAGCAGTATCTCATTATTTTTTCTTATCTTCAGAAACAGGGTCTTGCTCTGTTGTCCGTGCTGGGGTGCAGTGATGTGACAGCTCACCACAGCCTTGAACTCCTGGGCTCAAGCAATCCCCCTGCCTCAGCCTCTCAAGCAGCTGGGACTACAGATGTGTGCCACTGTGCCTGGCTATTTTATTTGCATTTTTTATTTTTGTAGAAATAGAGGTCTCACTATGTTGCCTGGGCTGGTCTCAAACTCTTGGCCTCCAGTGATTCTCCTGCCTCAGCCTCCCAAGGTGCTGGGAGGACAGATATGAGCCATGCACCCAGACTATCTTACTCTTGAAAGCGTTTCCCATTTCTAAAAATTGTGTCACAGAATTTGGAAAAAAATATTACTTGAAAGATAATAAAATTCATATAAACTATTACAGTTACTTGATGATTTCAAACTTATCCAAGAAGAATATTTTGTCTTCTCTGTCCTGCCAAAATTAATAAACAGAAAAAAGTATCCTGTTTGTTTATACCATTAAGGACCCTAATGAGAAAGTCATGTCTCACTTAATTTTGCCTGTGAATATTTCTTCTTGGTCTGTTTTGAACTCATGGGGAAAGCAGACATCTCAAAAAAATCTGTTTCAATCTGATTCATTTATTCTCTCCAGCACATTTTGTTATTTCTTATTCACTTACAATAAAAAGCCTCTGAGACCTTTTAGATACAATATTTCTATTTCATTGTCTGTCACATTGTTAGAAACGCCCTTCCTACCTGAATAGTGATTTTTAGAACAGCAGCTGGGCAAAGAAGGATGTTTTCCAAACCTGCCTGATAAGAATCACTTGCTCTGATTATCAAAAATAATGGTTCCCAGCCCTCAACCAGAATTCACTTAAATAGATCTGTTTGTTCCAAAAACACTTTTGGTGCCTATTTGTTCCCATTACCGGGAAAGCAACTGAGAAAACATGAACAAATAACACAAGGTCCCAACCTGGAGGAGCCTTGTCTAGAGAAAGGTGATTCACATGTTCAAAACCACTGCATGTGCAGGAATGAAGGCACGGGCAAAATGCTTGATGCTCCCACCGGGCAAGGAGCCAATGGATGATGGGCGGGAACTGACTGAGCCAAGGCAGGGGAGGGAATTGATGCTGCTGCTAACACATATGAAATGCTTACTCTAGTGACAGATACTAGGCTGAGTGCTTTACAGATGTGATCATGCTTCATTTTCACAACTGCTACTATCTCACTAGTTCAGATGTGGCAAGCTCTCGGTTAAATTAATATTTTGCACGAGAACAAGAAGCTGCAATTGAGTTCAGAGCTCTCGTTCTGCACAGAGGAGGACACAGCCCCACAGTCGTGCCATCAGCAAGTCTTTCTTTTCCCTTCTCTGAACTCCACGATCAACAGCTCTGCCATCTACCCCATGAGGAACTCAAGGTCTGGAGGAAATGAGAAACTTCTTTTGCAGAACAGTTGTGCCTCTCACAGCACTTTTCTAAATTTCAACCCAAATCCATCATTTTAAAGGCTTCTTCTTCATTTCCACAAGCTGGCTGGAGAACTCCAAAGCCACTAACCATAATGTAAAGTAGATTGCAGGCAGAAATGCAGTTTCAAAGGCCTAATTATTTACCAAACACAATTGCATAGTTGACAAACACAATTCTCAGTGAAGCAAAATTGAATGGTGCCTATGCGTAGACATTCCTTAATTCTACTCAATTTGGAAAGGGTTGATGAACCGCTCCACAACATAAGAAAAGATAAGGTAGAATGAATACTTTTTAGGAGATTAAACTAGCACATGATTACCTCATTCTGTTCAGATCTTGAATCCTGGTCCCCAGAATTTTCTTCCAGAAAACACTTCACTTTCTCCACCTCTTCCCTGCACTGAAAAAAGGCCATTTTCTCCAGCTGGTTGCTGTTGTAACACGGGTTGAATTCTTCCAGCCTCTTCACTTTTAACATCTTAGTGGTAAGTCCGATTAAGCTTCTGTCTGCAGTACGGTTTTTGTCTCCCTCTGTCTCTGATTTATAAATCAAGACACAATTGTGACTCTTCAGTGCTTCTTTTTCTTGACTGCAGAGAAGGGAAACATGGAAAGTTCTCATCACTTATTCACATATTTGACTTCTTGGGAAAATGAACGGTGAGAATTTGGAAGTCTCTCCTGTTTAAACTGGAGAGAGGATCCAAAATTAAGAAGATAGATGCTAACATTCATATCCAGTTTCCAACATTGGAACTTTAAAAGAATTTTTTTTTTCACTTTAAAACTACAAAAGTGAACAGTAAGAAGCAACGTTGAGTTTCACTGGGCGACGAAACTGCTCCTGATTGCATAAAATAAGCTGTGGATCAAGTGGCCAGTTTAAATGTAAAATACAAAGTATCTTTGGGTTTAACTGGAACCGCAGGTTTTGCAGTCCCGTGGGAAGGGCTTATCACAGAAGGGGTCTCTCCTGCTTCCCCTGGCCTCCCTCTTCAGAGGGATCTCCCCAAAATGAGTCCTTTTCCAGATCTCTTCTCTACCTACGTCTTAATATGTGCGGTGTTTATTTGTGACAGAAATGTGTTTCCTTACAGTCTTCTCACGTGGGCAGCATACCCAGATACCTTTCTTTGCATCTGCATTAACAGCTATGTACTGAGGAGTTCAGAGTCCTTTCACTTTCCTTAAAATACTTTCCTCACCAATGAAGTAATGCAAAATACATAATATGCCTTGATACTGGAGCATATATGCATGTCTATATGTACACATCACTTGATTGCATAGAGAGGCAGGGAGAGGGGAGAAAGATTTTAATTTGTGCTAGTTCCGCATGGCTGACTACTGAGGCCCCCTGGTGGAGATTTTTTGAAAAGCGCCTCTACGAGCATTTTCTCACCTTAAAAACCGTATTGTAATTCTCACCGCAAAACTTAATATTTTGTTTTCTCAACTTCTATAGTAAAATGATACTCTTGAGTTCCAAAGTATTTAAAATTCACTGTTCTAAAAAGTTATACTTATCCACATAAAGAGCTTACATTCAAACAAATAAAAATGCAAATATGAATACTATTAACCAGAACTCTACAGATACATTACAGACCATTCCTAGCATTCTTTCAAATTGAGATGAAAAAAATTATTAAAATAAGGAAACAAATGCATGGCTATTTCGAAAGCAAACTATGACTAAAATGCTATGGCTAATTACAGATGAAACTCAAGTTGGATCAGGAAGCCACACAAAATTAATGTATTAAAACAAAAGCTTAGGTTTAAGATATTATTTTGCAAAGAAATATTAAACATTAAGCTCTACTTGAATTTTGTTATAATTTGTTATTGAAGACAACTTAGAAAAAAGGGAAGAAGATTTGGGAGGTTATAGCAATAAACAAAAATAATTACCACTGATACAACATTGAAGAGCTTGAGCCACTCCAAGTGTAGAACATACATTCCAGAAGGTAAAGAGAAATTTCACGGAATTCAAACTGACTATGGAAGTCTCCGGTAAAAGTTTTGACTCTCAGTCGTATAAATCTTCTGAAAAGACAAGTGTCCACTACGAGAGGAAGTATCTTCTCTCTCAAATGCCACTTTGAGCCCCTGTTTAAATTAATATGGCCCTTGATCTCATGTTGCTCAGCTGTTGCCTTCTTAGTCAGATGGGGAAGAATATTAATTTTAGACACCAGGCTTTTCAAGGCTGATGGCTCCATTTCAGAGGTCAGGTAAGGAGAGGACAAACCAGGAGCACTGGATGAAATATCACCTTGACCTTTCCCTTGTATCAGTGTGGCAATACTCTCGGATTTACAAAGCTAGATTTGTCCTTGGCCATCATCTGCCCGGCCCTTCTGCCCCTTTCACACTCAGGATTATTTAGGTGCTCGTTAAATTTCCCCTAGTCGGGAAAATTCCAGGCGTGGAAACCCCACAGCCACCTCTGTTTGCCCATCTTATGCTTTGAGCATATCCAACTGCAATAAAGACCTTCTGAAAGCAGTTAGCAAGTTTGTTTTAATTTTCTCAGTTCTTAAAGATGTTTGCAATGTCTCCAATCATTTATAGCTCTAGGGAAAGGTCAAAGGCACAGGCACCCAGGAAACAGGAATGAATTTTTCATAAATTATCCTTAAGCAACACTGGGACTTCCCCCATAGTTTTTTTGCGCAGACCAAAAAAGCAGAGTTTCAACCTGCTTGCCCCACTCTCACAGAAGTGCATGCCTAGATTCATTGAAGTGGCATAAAAAACTTGATTGCCCATAGGCTGGACTTTGTACTCTAGACAACTCTGCAATTTTTCAGGACCTGGACAATTGTCACCTCTTATTTGGAGCCTGTGCCAGCCCCTCTATGCCCAATTATAACACCAGCCTCTGCGGCTCTTCTGTTTCTTAAAAAAAAAAAAAAAAAAAATCCTTATTTTTAATTCAGATCAATGCATACCATGTGGAATAAAAAATACACATTTTTCCATTTTATGTAGTACGAATGACTTATAGCAAAATGTTTTTAAAAACACAAAACGTTTGTTATTTTTCAGATTAGAGAGCTTTGTTCTTCAGGAAAAGTAATGAAGTGGAACTATAAATTTGTGAGAGATAAATTATCTGACAAAATTATTATATAAAGACTAAGTTGATTTGAGGTCACCAATTTTGTTAGTATAATTAAATTGTGTAAAAGTACTGATAAGGTGACAAATGCTTTGCCAGAAGCAAAATGTGTGTGGGCTGCTGCTGGATCCAACCACATCCTCCACCCAGACCATCACCACACAAAATCAGACTTTCCATCTCCTTGGCTCCAGCAAACCAACCGCAGGCTCGAGTGAGCCAGAGGCCAGGAGAATCTGCTCCTTTGCTTATTTTTTTGTAATAAACTTTTCCTATTGGAGTAGTTTTGCATCTACAGAAAAGGTGCAAAGGTAGTTCAGAGCGTTTCCCTTGCCCTGCACCCCAAATCCTCTGTTTTTAACATCTTACCTTGGTCTGGTATACTTGTCACAATTGATGAACCAAAGTGAACATTATTATTAGATAAACTCAATACATTATTTTGTTGGTTCTCCCCCACCGCCCAAATGCCCCTTTTCTGTTCCAGAATCTCATGCAGGATTCCAAATTACATTTAGAATCAGGATTTATGATAGATTGGGTAAGGGATGTGAAAGAAAGGGTAGACACCTTTGCAAATTTTCTCCTGACCACTTGAAAGACAGAGTGAACATTAACTGAGATGGAGAAGGCCGTGGGAGGGCGACTCTGGAGGGGAAAGGTCAGGCATGCAGTCTTTGGCAAGCCCATTAAATATTCAAGTTGAATAGGCTGTGGAGATAGAAATCTGAGTTCAGGGGAGGGGTGTAGGCTGGAGATAAGAATTTGGAAGTCATCCACATATAGATATTTCCATGCACAATATACATTTAATACATATTTGATTAATTACTAGATAGAAAGATCTTTAATTGTGTCTACTTGCCCTAAAAAACAAGTCAATTAAAAGAATCCATGCTACTTGTCCTCTAAAATTAGTGACAGTTGTCTGGTTCTGCGACATCACACTGTTCCCAGCTTTCGATGGCAGAGAAGACAAGCTGGCACAACACTTGACCACAAAAAAAACGGTTATACATGCATACTCATTCTGGTCTATTGGCCTAGCCTCAGGACCCTAAGCCCGTACCCATAAAATATTCTGTATGCTTAAAGATGCTCTTACACCTGGAAAAATTCATTAGTGCGGAATATGAGCAGCCCAGTAATACTTTTCCAGTATTTCCATATTTTGGAGTTAGACATCTTTCAAAAAAAAAACAACTAACATCAGGAAAATAGCACCCTACAGAGCAATGGAAAAGAATCCCTTCATTCTTTTCAAGGGACATTTCCATTAGCTGAGTAAGAGACTGTGCTGTCAAAGGAGCCACAGGAAGAAACATCGTGGTCAGCTCTTGTCTACTGTTTGGCATTGAAACCCACCTGGACTGCACTGAGAGTTTTGTTTCCACACAGCATTCTGAATGTTTCCAGAACAAGCCCTCTTGAATGTTTACACACAAAAGTGGAGCAACAACACAAATACCAAAACCCAAATAAGAAGCTACTGCATCCGTTATCCACATTATAACAGAACTTCTTCACTTTCAAAAAGTACCACTGAATATGATCCATAAAAGCAAAGATTGATAAATTGCAGTTCTTCAAAATTTAAAACATTTGTCTTTGAAAAGGCACTATTAGGAAAATGAAAAGACACTATTATGAAAATAAGAAGATCAGCTACAGATGTGTAGAAAATACTGTGAAGTCACATATTTGACAAAGGACTGTGTCCAGCACATATAATAAACTCTTACAACTTAATAATAGGATGACAAAACATTCCAGTTTTTTAAATGGGCAAAAGATTACAACAGACATCACCAAAGAAGATATAAAAATGGTTAATAAGCACATGAAAAAAATGCTGAAAATCAGTCATCAGGGAGATGCAAATTAAAACCACAATGAAACATCATTTCACACCCACTAGGAGAGCTCTAATAATCATGACAAAATAATAAGAAGCTGGATGTGGTGGCACACACTTGTAATCCTAGCAGTTTGGGAGGCCAGGGCAGGAGGATCACTTGAGCTCAGGAGTTTGAGACCAGCCTGGGCAACATAGCGAGATCCCATCTCTACAAAAAAAAGAGAGAGAGAGAAAAGCAAGTGTTGACAAGGATGGGGAAAAACTGCAACCCTCACCAAATATGTTGAAGGGAACATAAAATGGTATGGATGTTTTATAAGAAAGGTTGGCAGTTTCTTAAAAAGTTATTTCCCATATGACCTAGAAATTCTTCTCCTAGGTATTTACCCAAGATAAATGAAAACACATGAACACAGAAAACATGGAACATGAATGTTCACAGCAGCATTATTCACAACAGCCGAAAACTGAAAACAACCAAAATGCCTATCAGATGGTTTGGGGACTGGGAAAAGATAACGTAGTCTATCCATACAAATGGAATACTACTCAGTAATTAACAGGAATGAAATACTGGTATCTACTACAACATGAATGAGCAAAAACACTGTGCTAATTGAAAAAAAAAAAAGCCAGAAACATAGACCACAGACTGTGTGATTCCATTTGTATAAAGTGCCCAGAAAAGACAAATTTATAGACATAGAAAGCAGACTGGTGGTTGCCGAGGGCTGGGTGCAGGAATGGGGGTAAACTGTAAACAGAATCTTACCAGATGATGTGTTGTAGTGATGACTGTTCGATTCATTAAGTTTCTTAAAACAGTGTAGTATTGTGCATTTCGGATGGGCGAATTTTATAATATGTAGATTATACTTCAATAGAGCTATTAAGAAAAAAGAAAACCCAATAATACAATTAATAAAAAGTAAGGTTGTTAAAAGGAGAGAAAAAAAACTGAACACTTTGTGGCCATCTGTCCCCAGTGACCAAGGCTGGATTCCAGGGAAACATAAATCATATTCCACACTTGCCAGGTCACCCAAGGCCAAAGAAAAGGAAATGGTGAGCAGGAGACAGGACTCTCATGCTTTTTCTTCTCCTGGCATAAATATCACATAATGTAAGATTTTGTAATTAATAGAAAAATTAATCGTAATTTAAAAATTTCTATCTCTTATTTTCTGCTTGGAGATTGGATACTTTGAGCAAGAAAGATAATGTTATAGAATATTCAGTTTTATTTATAGGAAAGTTTGATATTAGACCATTAAAATGTCTAAATGGCGGCAATTAGTTAAGTATTACGAAAGTTAAAAATGAAAATAAAATAGGCTTTAAAATTAGATAAAAATATGGATTGGATCATTTAAAAATTAATATTTTTCAGAAATATTAAGTAATGTTTCATTTATTACCTCTATAATGGCTATACACATTGTTCCTTTAATCATATCCCTTAAACTTTCTTATAAATATCATTAAGTTGAGGTATTCTTTAGAAAACGACACGTGTGATATTTCAATGAGAACACAGTACATTATGCAAAACTACTCATAAATTCATAGATGACTTTAATATTGTTTTTGTTAAATACTTTTCCTTCCTCACAAGTTTTTTTAAAATTTCAAACCTACATAGAATTTGCAAGCATAGTACAATGAATACCTATACATCCTTCACCCATCTTTACCAAATGTGTTTTCCCTGTTTGTTCTCTCTCTCTTTTTCAGGTAAGTTGTATATCTCGTGAAACTTTACCCCTCTATGAATTTGTATATGTTTCTTGAGAAAAAAGACAGTTTCTCATATAACAGAATCTACTAAAAAATCACATCGTGCATTTAATCACTATGTCTTTTTAGTCTCCTTTTATCTATTTAGGAAATAGTCATTCCGTCTTTTTAATTTTATTTGAAACAGGGTCTCACTCACTCTGTCACCTGTGCGGGAGTGCAGTGGCGTGAACACAGCTCACTGCAGCCTTGACCTTGGCTCAAGGGATCTTCCTGCCTCAGCCCCCCCAAGTAACTGGGACTACAGGCAGGCACCACCACGCCTGCCTATAGGTTTTGTATTTTTTGTGGAGATAAGGCCTCCTAGTCTCTCTCTTTTTTTTTAATCCTTCATGGCACTGATATTTTTGGAGTCTTCAGACAAATTGATTTATAAAACATCTCTCAATTCTAATTTGTTTTTAAAAATTACGAGTTCACACTCACATTAATATACTTCCATTGTGTCTTTGTTCTTGGAGCCAGGTTATACCTGAGCATGAAACCTACAGAAGTGACACTGTATCTTCTTCAGAACATCACAAAAGGTGGCGTATGATGTGAGTTTGTGCTATTATTTGTGATGTCAAATTTGGTGATCTGATTAAGGTTGTGTCCGCCAGACTTCTCAAATGTAAAATTAACCCTTTTATTTTTGTGATTGATAAGTAACTTGTGGGAATTTGCAGGTATCATGTTTCCCAACACTGCATCACTCAATGTTTCTTAGTATGTATTCTTGAGAATCAGTGATTACCACAGTGACTGTGAAATGATTTTCTAATTCTATCACTTCTTCTATACTTATTAATTGGTATTCTTTTATAAAGAAGAGCTTTCCATCCCCATCCTGACCCTTGCTCTTTTTAGTATCAGGATGAGCTCATGGCCTTTCAGATTTATATCTTTGCCATTTATTTTTAAAAATCAGTAGAGATGGGTTTTCACCATGTTGGCCAGGCTGGTCTTGAATTCCTGACCTCAGGTGATCCACCCACCTCGGCCTCCCAAAGTGCTGGGATTATAGGTGTTAGCCACTGCACCCAGCCTCGTGGCCTTTTAAAAATGGATATACATGCCCTACATTATTTATTTTGATGCTCTAATTATCCCAGAATGGCCAATGGAAGTACCTTTGAGTTAGCTCCTATGTACTTTTGACATGGCATTATTACTTTCTATACTGTTTTCACCCTATTTCTGAATTCTGCCATTTCTTCAAGGAGCCCTCCTTTCCCTTAGGTAGAATGGTATTTAGAAATCAAGCCCTAGGCACAAGCAGTGTTTTTTCTACTGGGGTGTCACTACTCCTAGACACTTCAGAGGATAGAGCAAGAAAACATAATTGTTTAAAAACATTATGAGTTCACACTCATATTAATATATTTCTAATTTCAACCCAACACCATAGGATTCTTTCTACCCTTTCCCCATACCACATACGTAATCCCCTCCCACTGATTCTTTAAGCCTAAAAATTTTAAACATGAGAAAACACAAAATAAAATGCTTACTACAAGGTAGAATTCATGCTCCTGTTGTGACTATCCATTCTAAACAATTGAGGAAAGTCTAAGGATGTTCATTTCCAATATTTAAAAATCCCACGCTACAGCATGAGTCATCATTTTCTAGTTTTAGGAACTGGAGGAAGAATATGTTTATATTTACATTCTTGGGAATGCTCTCCTACCTTCTAAATTGGAAGTGGATTTCAGAGCTAGAATAAGCTTATGATAGTAACAAGGCATGAAATTACAGAAGTGCAAAGTCCAAGTCATGCTCTTCTGACCAAATGTTGGCCTGCTTGTCCGAAGAGGGTAAGGTTGAGAGGAGAAATTTTCCACACGGAAAAACACTGCCATAGGGCGTGCATTAATGGCTGATGGGCAGTTTGGTGAAAACACACATTCTCAGAGGTATTTTTTTTTTTTTATTTAAAAGTTGTATTTTTAGGTAGAAAATAAATTGAGCTATTATGTAATGGCTCATAATAGGTTGCTAGCTTTTATTCTCTATGTTCAAAAATATTGAAGATTCTGGGATGCAAAAGGACTGTAGCAGCTCGTAAAATGGTAAAAGGCATTATAAGCCCCAGTTAGTATACAGAAAATATCTCGTGAATGAAGCCTGGGAGGGAAAGGGCAGATTGGCAGCCTTGTACACTTCTGGTTAAAATGCATATTGCTCTAATTTTTATGGAAGGAAACTTGGCCATGCCCTTTGACCCTGCAATCGCATTTCTAAGAATTTTACCTCAAAGAAATAGTTGTACACAAAATATTATCTATATTATCTCTGAAGATATCATCATATTTGTTATATACAGAACACTGAAATAGAGCCTAAGTACAAGAGTTGGTAAAATAGATAGGGTACTACCGTAAAAAAAAAATGCTAGGCTTCTATTAGTCATGGGTCAATGTTATCGTTAGGGGAAAAGGGGCAGATTAGGGCACAGTAGATGCAATAGGATCCGAATTTTAACTGAAAAAAATGCAGTGTCAATACATAGCAGAGGAATAATAATACAGAGATCCATAGCTAAATAGATAAGATTGTTGCACCAAATATGGGTGTGTGCTTTCCTAATCATATATTTCCTTCTTAATGTAAAAAAAAAAATTGTCAAAATAAATTTCCCAGCCTAGTGGGAAAGTCCTGAGCCTTGGAGACACAGAGCCTAGGCTTCAGTTCAAGCTCTCCTAGCTGTGTCGACTCAGAAGCGATGCTCAGTCTCCCTGAGCCTCAGTGTTTCCTATTTGCTAAGTGAGGATAAGAACATTTACCTATGGGGTTGTTGCGGGGTAAAACATGAGATAAAAATGGTTGATGCATCAGAGAGACTTAATAAATGACTGCCTTTATGGTTATCATTGGTAATATTATTGCTATTGATGTTACCAAATCTCATAAGAAATGAAAGACTATTGGCTGAAAAATTTAGAGCCAAGATTCTAAGGAGGAAAAATATTCTGGAGTAGCTCAGTTTTCTTCATCAACAGTGTAACATGACTTACTGTTACTGTATACCAGGGCCTCAGCAGTTGCAAAATGAAGTCACAGTAACTTTAAATATTTTCTTTTATCAGGACTTACATATTAAATATATATTACATATGTATATATGAAAATACATTTTTGATAATATAACATACAAATGTTATATAAGTATACATGATATATAATATGTAAGATATATGACAATAAAAGATATATTTACATTTTATTGGAAGATATATATATGGAAAGTACATAAAGCCATAAATACTATTTAATAAATACTTATAAAAGCAATACTCATAAAGCCACCACCGGGGTCAAGAATCCCCAAATTCCAAAATCCCATCCTTTTGCCCTTCCCAAGCTAACCACTAATCTGAAACTTTTAAATAATTTCCTTGATTTTCCTTGCAGTTTTACCATTTACATCTGCACTCTAAACATATAGCTTTGTTTTGGCAGTTTTCATTTGTTTGAATGTATTCACACTGTTTGTATTATTTTCTTAGTTTTTCCTCCAATCAAACTGCCTTTGATCCATCATATTGTTGTATATAGTGTGTATAGATGTCTCCGTAGTTTTCATCACTATGTAATATTTTGTTGTATGAATATTATAAAATATTTTTCTATTCACTGATGGACATTTGGCTGTTTTCCATTTGGGGCTGCTATGAAGACCAATGAGCAGGCATGAAGTATATACACTTAAATGTATATACCAATTTACACTCCCACCTCCAAGAATTCTCCTGTTGCTCTACAGCTTGAAGAAGATTTAGTTTTTGCTAATCTAGTGGGTGCAATAATATATCATTTTAAAATTTAAATTATATTTCTCTGATTACTAGAGTTGAAGAGTTTCTTTTTTGTTGCTATTTTTAGAGACGGAGTCACTCTGTCATCCAGGCTGGAGTGCCATGGCACATAGCTCACTGTAGCCTTGAATTCCTGGGCTCAAGTGATCCTCCCACTTCAGCCTTCCAAGTAGCTAGGACCACATGTGCACACCACCACGCTAAGCTAATTTTTTAAAATTTTTTTGTAGAGATAGGGGTCTTGCTTTCTTGCCCATGTTTGTCTTTAACTTCTAAGTTCAAGTAATCCTCCTGCCTTGGCCTCCCAAACTGCTGGGATTACAGGCATAAACCACTGGACCAGCCAAGATTTTCTCAAATGCATATTTGGTCACTTGGTCTCTGTTTTTTATGAAGTACATATTTATGTTCTTTACTCACTTTTAATTAAATTTTCCACTATTTTTTTTGTCTTTTTGTTTTTTTTTCTTTTTGGGGAGAACGGGGTCTCGATATATTGCCCAAGCAGGTCTTGAAGTCCTGGGTTCAAGCTATCCTCCCGCCTCTGCCTCCCTAAGAGCTGGGATTACAGGTGTGAGCCATAGCACCCAGCGATTTTCTACAATTTTCTTATCATTATGTAGGACTTACCCTACAACTTACACACTGTGCTTGATAGTAATGTGTGTTTCAGATGCCTTCTTCCTCTCTGTGTGATGTATTTTCACTCTTTCTTGTAGTATCTTCTGATAAATAAGTAGATCTTCACTTTCATGTAGTAAGATGCATTCAATTTTTCCTTTTATGGTTAGTGCATTATTTTTTAAAAAGAAACTTTTCCCCCATCAATGATATTTTTACCATTTAACATGACAGTGGTGCTGGTTTGAGGCAAAAAATAATCATCATGTTAAAAAGATAACTTTCCCTATTTTACTAGATTTTTTTTTTTAATCAGGGATTGAAGTAGACTTCTGTCAAAAGTCACTTCACATTCCACTTTATAAGATACAGAGAACTGATCTTTCCAATAATTTGACAATACGGTTGGCCCTTCATTTCCACATGTTCTGTACCCACTCATTCAACCAACTATGGATCAAAAATTTGGGAAAAAATAAGAAACAGAAGTACAATAACAAAAAATAATACAAATAAAAAAGTAATACAGTATAATAGCTATTTATATAGCATTTACATTGTATTAAGTATCAATAGTAATCTAGGGATGATTTAAAATGAGTATATGCACAGGTTATAAAAAGCAATACAAGTGAAAAAGCAATACAGTATAACTACTTATATAGCATTTACATTGTATTAGGTATCATAAGTAATCTAGAGATGATTTAAACTATATGGGAGTATGTGCAGAGTTTTATTACAAAGTTTTATTAGAAGTTTTCTTATGAAGGAGACACACAGGGTGAGGGGCAGGAGGGTCCCAGACATAGAGTTTCCACACCCTCTCCTTGTAGAATCCAGGCACACCACCCTCCCAGCACATTAGCATATTCACAATCAGGAAGCTCCAGGAAGCATCCAGAGTTTTTATAGAGGTTTCATTATGTAGGCCTGATAGATTAAATCATTGACCAAGCAATCAAATTCAATTTCTAGCCCCAGAGATTGGTCTGGTCCCAAGTTCCAACCTTAGGGAGCCACTAGGAGTTGCTTCATTAGCATTATAAAGGCACTCCTAGCACTCAGGAAATCCCACGGGATTCTGAAGATCTGTGCCAGGAGCTGGGGAGAAAGGCTGAATATATTCCTTTTTATACTACCAGTATCAATGGAAAGTCACTTAAAACTAGTAAGAGTTCACAAAAAAGCCAAGTATGAAAGAAATTAACAAAAAGTCAATGGATTTCTTTTATATCAATAAAGGGCAGTAATAGAGTAAATAAAAGGTTCTATTTACAATAGCAAGAAAATATATAAAATGTGTTAGAATAAACAATAAGAAATGTGGCATAGGTTCCAGAAGATGTAGTGGAAAGACAAGAAGAGAAAGGAACATGAGGTTGGGTTAGGGGAGAGTAATCAGAGTAGGAAGAATAGATGACCATAGGACTAACTTTGAGGATCCTGACTAAAGAGGGCAGGGATGTGAGTCATGTGGGATTAACTGGACTCAACTGTCCAGCATATCTTACGTATGAAAATGAGGGTGCAAGATGATGCCTAAAGGTTAGCTAATACTAGGGCGCTTATAAAATACCTGCTCGTAGGCACTGCAGCCAAGCTGACTCTACTTGTGGTTACTGACAGAAGGTCTATTTGAGTCAGCACTGAATCTATCCCCCTCATTCTGACTCTGGGGAAGGAAGACAGAGAAGATGGTTAAACACTTAAAAGTAAACCACTGAGGCCACCAGCAGACAATTTAACAGTGAGGTATTAAAGGAGAAAATGGAAGCCTAGGTTTCTGCTTTTCATTGATGCCATCTCCTGGGACCTTATAATATATGAGTTTAAATTTATTTGTATTTATAGTGATCCGGAAAGAAAGTTTAAACATGGTTGGCAAAGCAATATAAGAGGAGGGGTGATTTTTGAAAGTATGCTTTTTCATTTATTTTTCTACCATCACCACCTAGTGGAGAAAACCCTGAACTTCAGACAGAGAGGACTAGGGTTCAGGAAAAAAATATAGGACCTACTGGGTACCAGGCACTATACTCCTTTCACATTGACAAGTTCATTTAATTCTCACAACCGACTGTGGGGTAGGTATTCTTATTCCTCCTTTAGATTTGGAAACTGAGTCTGAGAAGTTATGTAGTTTTCTCAAGGTCACACTATCGACAACTCAAAATTCAGGTTCTTGAAGTCAAGGTCTAGTGCCATTTTCACCTTATAGTTCATCGAAATAGCTCAACTTCATCCATACATGTGGCCACGGGAGTACAATACATACATACATATATACACATACACATATATGTACATACACACAGAATCTTTGCTTTGTATTTTTTTCTTATATATATAATATAGATTAGTAATGCACAAATATAAAAAGGAAATGGGATGCTATATATATGTTTTATATCTCTTAATTTTTACTCCCATAGTGCATAAGTTTCCCATAACAATACTTTTGAAAGCATATATTAGGTAACAATAAAGTTGGACATAGAATTACAACTGTATTTAAGTATACTGTCTAATCTTGAAATACATCTTAAAAGACTAGGAAAAGGTGCTAAAATATTAACAATGATTATAAGTAAATTTTCTATAGCATGTATTTTTTTTAAAAAAAGAAATTTTAGGCCTTACATTTATTAAAAGAAGAGATTCGGCCGGCCACAGTGGCTCACGCCTGTAATCCCAGCACTTTGGGAAGCCGAGGCGGGCGGATCACAAGGTCAAGAGACCGAGACCATCCAGGCCAACGCGGTGAAACTCCGTCTCTACTAAAAAAAAAAAAAAAAAAATACAAAAAATTAGCTAGACTGGACGTGGTGGCGCGTGCCTGTAGTTCCAGCTACGAGGGAGGCTGAGGCAGGAGAACTGCCTGAACCCGGGAGGCGGAGGTTGCAGTGAGCCGAGGTCGCGCCACTATACTCCAGCCTGGCGCCTGGTGACAGAGTGAGACTGTCTCAAAACAAAAAAAAAGAAGAGATTCAAGAAACTTCTCAGTTGTCTAGTTTGTTGTCATTATTTTAATTTTTTTTTTGGATGGGTTAAGAATGATCATGTGTCCATTTATTTCTATAAATGTTTAAAATCGGTGTGGCGTATTTTCAAATTTAGTAACAGTTTTTAAAACCTGTTTTGAGGTCAGCCCTAGAACCTCTTTTTCCAAGAAGTACTTGCTTCTGTGATGTTCCTGTGATGGTCCTTCTGAGGGACAAATAAAAATTAAAAACTCAGGTGGGCATGGTAGCTCATGCCTGTAATCCCAGCACTTTAGGAAGCTGAGGCAGGTGGATCACCTAAGGTCGCGAGTTCAAGACCAGCCTGACAAACCTGGAGAAATCCTGTCTCTACTAAAAAAAAAAAAAAAAAAAAAAAAATTAGCTGGGCTGGTGGCGCATGCCTGTAGTCCCAGCTACTCGGGAGGCTGAGGCAGGAGAATCACTTGAACCCAGGAGGCAGAGGTTGCGGTGAGCCGAGATCATATCGTTGCTCTCCAGCCTGGGCAACAAGAGTGAAACTCGGTATCAATCAATGAAGCTTACGATTCTCTATCTTTTGCACGATTTCAAATTATATGATGATTAACAAAATAAAATTTCTTAACTCATGTTTCTCTAGCTTTTCTATTAATCTTATTTTTGAACCTAACTTTTTTAGTTAGAAAAACTCTTAACCATCAAGCCAGGTGTCGTGGCTCAGCCTGTAATCCCGATAACTACAAAGGCTGAGATGGGAGGGTCCCTGGCGCCCAGGAGTTCGAGGCTACGACACTCTAGCCTGGGCGACAGAATGAGTGAGATCCTCAATCTGCTCTTGTGCAGATTAAATAAAAATTCCACTTTTGCCAAATTTCAGAAAAGTCTTAACTCTCCCTCAATTCACTTACCTCCTCTGGTTACCAAAAATACATGTTTAAGATACATGTTTTAAAACTAAATACAGAAAAGCAGAAAATAAAATCACAGAACATGGTAATTCATTCAAAGATGCAGAATGCCACACTTGTTTTAATCTGATATTCTATTTCCATCCCTGTCTACGACGTAACTGCACACCGGCACCTCCCATCATTTGGTTGCTAAGGAAACAGAAGGCTCGCGTTCCCGATTTGCCACTATCACACAGCGGCCCGCGAAAAACATCTCTAGGCTCGAAGAGCGCCGTAGGTGAACCGCCCTTGGCTAAAAAGATCAACAATTCTAAAAGGGGGCGAGGGACCTTTTATTTGCGTTTCTCTGACCGCCACTGAGGTGAGCATTCCTTTCACCTGCGTACTTGTTTGTATTTTTCTGCTGTTCAGGTCCGTAGTCCAGTTTTCTACTGAAGCCTTTTGGGAGTGTTCTCCATTTCCCTTTAGTTACAAAAGACCCGCCGCGGCCTCCACCTGCTCCTCGCATTCATCAGCCGGGCGCGGAAGACCGGGAAAGCGACGCTCGCCGCTACAAGCACCGCAGGCAGTTCACCGCTCCGCCCCGCCGTCGCGCGCCTCACAGGCTCGGGTGAGGCGCTGCCTCCGCCACCGCGCAACCTCGCGCACGCGCAGAACGCTCGCCCCGCGACCCCTCACAAATGCGGTGCTCATAGCCGGAAATGGACGCACGGCGGCTGGGGCGAACGGCCGCAGACTACACTTCCCCAAGTGCCTTGCGAGGTATTGTCGGCGGCGATTGGGACAAAGGGCCACAGACTACACTTCCCGACAAGCCGTGCGGGGAGCTCTCGACGCCAGGGCAAACAGCAGCGGACTACACTTCCCGACACCCCGCGTGAGGCGCTGCCAGCGGCCGGCCGAGGGCGGGCAGACGCGGGAGCTGCGGACGTGAGGCATGAGCTGCGCCCTCCCCCGGCCCGCGCGCGTCCTGCTGGCTCCCAGAGCAAGGGTCGCGCGGCGCGGGGCCTATTGGAGGGCATCAGAGGCCTCAGCGTGCTCACGGGCTGCTGCGGCCGCGTCGGGCGCCGGGGAGAGCGGCGGCCGCCATGGAGGTGAGCGGGCCGGAAGACGACCCCTTCCTCTCGCAGCTGCACCAGGTGCAGTGCCCCGTGTGCCAGGAGATGATGCCCGCAGCGCATATCAACTCGCACCTGGACCGCTGTCTGCTGCTCCACCCCGCGGGACACGCGGAGCCCGCGGCCGGGTCGCACCGTGCGGGCGAGCGGGCCAAGGGGTCCTCGCCACCCGGCGCCAAGAGGCGGCGGCTGTCGGAGAGCTCGGCGCTAAAGCAGCCGGCCACCCCGACGGCAGCCGAGAGTAGCGAGGGCGAGGGCGAGGAGGGCGACGACGGCGGCGAGACTGAGAGCCGCGAGAGCTACGACGCGCCGCCCACGCCCAGCGGCGCCCGCCTCATCCCCGACTTCCCGGTGCCCCGCTCCAGCAGCCCCGGGAGGAAGGGGTCTGGGAAGAGGCCGGCGGCCGCGGCTGCGGCGGGGAGCGCGTCTCCGCACAGCTGGGACGAGGCGGAGGCGCAGGAGGAGGAGGAGGCGGTGGGCGACGGCGATGGCGATGGGGACGCGGACGCGGACGGCGAGGACGACCCGGGGCACTGGGACGCGGACGCTGCCGACGCCGCTGCCGCCGCCTTCGGGGCCACCGGCGGGGGCCGCCCGCACCCCCGGGCGCTGGCGGCCGAGGAGATCCGACAGATGCTGGAGGGCAAGCCGCTGGCCGACAAGATGCGTCCTGACACCCTGCAGGACTACTTCGGGCAGAGCAGGGCCGTGGGCCAGGAGACCCTGCTGCGCTCGCTCTTGGAGACCAACGAAATCCCCTCGCTCATCCTGTGGGGGCCGCCGGGCTGCGGCAAGGTGAGTGCCGCCTTGGCCGCAGGGCTTCCGTAGTTATCTTGGCTGTGAATGCCGCTGGCGGTCCGATAGCCGGGTATGCTGGCCCCAGAGAAGCCGCCTGGCTCGCCTGGATAGGAGGGCCCAGGAGCGCAGACGCAGCCTACGCTGGGGCAGTGCCTGGTCCACAGGTGGGGTCTGTGATGGGTGTGAAAACGGCACACACTCCCGTCCCCAGATTCGTAAGGCAGGCTTGCCGAGTTTTAAAAAGGACGTTGTCTGTGAATCCATAGTTTTACAAGATGTGAGCTCTTAGATTTGATCTGCCTTTATCTTCCATCAGCCTCCCTGCCCCCTCCACAGACTTTGATTTAGTAACTGAATTCACCAGGAATCAGCAAATTTAAATTGTAAAGGAACATTTGTGTATTCCGTTTGTACGTAATAGTGTTTCAGCTTTGAAAAAAAAAAATCAAATTCTGTTGTGCTTCCTTCCCTTTCCACTAGTTGTTGGTTTAACAGACTGATATTTATTTATTCTTGAGAACGTGTTTATTTGACATTCTTATATTCTTGAGAATATATTTATTTTACTAAATATACTCATATATTTACAAAACTAACAAAAACTTTTTCATTTGCAAGTTATTTTTGTCCGGTATTTTCATAACTTTTCTCATAATGTCTTGTACTCTAGAGAAGAAACATCTGTGCATTTTGGTGTCCATTTCTATGTCCCTTTGTGAGGCGTTAGCACAAGTCCAGACGAGGGCGGTTAGGATACTGTGGGTCTAGAAAGCATGTCCGTGGAAGAACACTTAAGAAAAAATGGAGGCCGTGAACCAGAAAACAGAAAGCCAAGAAGTGCTTAAATACAGGATGCTTTTGTATCCATAATAAGGGAGAAGAACCAGCATCAGGGAGTGAAAGGGAGAATTCAGGATCAAACTGTAAAGAGTTCTTGTAGCTCTGAGATTCAGACTCTTTTACACACAAAGCTTTTATGATTTTTCTCCTGTTTTTCTTTCCAGCTTCTTCTCCCACACTTAACCACACCCCCTTTAACTCCAGTTCCTGGAAGGCATCTTGCCCTTTTTGTGCCGCCTTGTTTGCCCTCATGCCTTCCCTTTGGCCGGGAATAAACCGGATCTATCCCAAATAACATTTTATGATGGTGGTGGTCGAATTGTTGACGTCTGTCCCCATGGATTTAGGTGTTACCCCATTTAGGGGATTGAGCAATATCATTCTCAGTAATTGTGAAGTCTTTACATAAGATCATGAGAATGGATAATCCGTTGTTGGTAGCCCCAGTCAGCAAGGTCCTTAGGGAAGTGAGTGGGTGAGCTCATCCCACCTACCAGATGCCAGCCAAGAGATTTGAGTGGTCCAGGCTGCTCAGTGAGATGGGCGTTGGTCAGATGCAGACCTAGGCATCTGTGACATGGGAGCCTGATTCCGAAAGGCAGGCAGGCCGGGATTTGGTAAAGCAGCAGCCACAGAATGGTGCTCTGCAACTTTGAGAAAACAAAGTGCCACCTTTCCATTCCACTCATTGAACAGTCTTCACTTTTTCTTTATTGTCATTCTTTAGTGCTAACAACAATAACAACATTCATATTCACAACAGCATATAAATATTTGTCAAGCACTCATGAAGTGCTAGGTACTGAACCAGCGCCTTACTTGGGTCTCCTTCGTTTTCTAGTAATTGCTAACGTGACCACAGTGCTGTTGTTCATCTCCTACCAGAGTGAACACACAGAAGTGGCCTGCAGTCATCTCAAATGCTAGGTCGTTGTCATTGGTCTCAAGGAAAAGGCTCCTTCCCTCTTCTTTTCTCAGCTGTGCTGAGCTTCCAGTTTAAGCTGTGGTTCTGTGATGAGTTCTGCACCTAGATCCTTCAGCAGCAGTGCTGTCTCGGCTGGCGGCGGGAGAATTTTTTCTGGTGAGAGGTCACAGCTGTCACTCTGCTAAATCAAGACAGCCACTCTTTACTGGGATTCTGAAGATCTTAAAGAGTCCCCCAAAAAGGAATCAAAGATGATTAGGGACAGAGGAGAAAGGGTCAGGATTAGCCTAAGGTTTAGCTGCTTTCCTGTTTTATTTATAATGTTGGTTTTTTTGTTTAAAAATGTGCTGTGGTATTTTAGTTGCATCTGTGCTGCTAAGCATTCTTCAGAGTTCAAGTTGCTTGGGAAATGGTGATGCTGCTTGTAGTAGTTCCCATGGGTGCTGGTCTCTCTGTGTCTTATCAGCTTTTCAAACTGTATGTGTGTCATCTTTTCTAGACCACTCTGGCTCACATCATAGCCAACAACAGCAAGAAACATAGCATAAGGTTTGTGACATTATCTGCAACAAATGCCAAGACAAATGATGTGCGAGATGTCATAAAACAAGCTCAAAATGAAAAGAGCTTTTTCAAAAGGAAAACCATCCTTTTTATTGATGAGATTCATCGGTTCAATAAATCTCAGCAGGTATATTAACTTCCTTCTACCATTTGGTCATTGTGAACATCAAACAATATGAAGTATATGATCTCACCTTGAAAAGTACAATGCACTATACAAATGCTGGAGACTTATTATTATGAGCTTTGTTTACAAAGAAGCATAGGCCTGTCAACCCATCTCCTTCAAGCCTGTTAGTGTTTTTTGGGAACAAGAAAATGCTTTCTCTGATAAATGAAGTGGTTGATATATCTCTGAGCTGTACATATCAGAAAAGCAGCTTTGAATCATATTTTCAAGTTTTAGAAATTTTTAATCTAAATACTAGGAGTCATTGTGAACAGTAAAATAATGATTTTAAGATCAT
Organism: Plecturocebus donacophilus; assembly: GCA_004027715.1. Lineage (NCBI taxonomy): Eukaryota > Metazoa > Chordata > Mammalia > Primates > Pitheciidae > Plecturocebus > Plecturocebus donacophilus. The sequence continues at coordinate 9,291 of PVKP010014457.1, read as the reverse complement.
TATTTTAATGTCTTTTTTAATTTCTTTAATGGTATTTTTATTTTCAAAATTAAAGAATCTGTGTTTTTTGTTAACTCCAGACTCCCTTCAAGGTGAATGTTGCAAGAGCTAATGGTTACTGTTTATTTAAATGGCTTTCTGAATAAAAGAACACAATTATTTTTATAAACAAAGCCACTTTGGGATTTTAAAAAATAAACATTAAAATTCTATCAGGCAAACATCTTAGTGCTATACTGTAAATTTTAAAAATTAAATTTTTAGGTATACTTTTTAATGTATTTTGTTGCAACTTTTTAATCATACACAGAATATTTCACAAAATTCTACTAAGCCTTTTTTGAAATTTTTTGAATAAACAGACCCTTTTAAAGTTCTGACGGGATATTAGCATTCTAGGTTTCATATTGGACCACTGACCTGTGTTAGTATTTTTTCCTTATAAAACAGCATAATCACCAACTTTGTTAGGAATAATAATAATATGATTGAGTACTTGCAGTGGAAGATTTTGGAAGTGTTAATTAATGTTTTTGTGTATTCTTTCTCTTCTATAAATAAATAGCTGTTACATATAAGCTCTGTGCCAGTTCAGCCTTGTGTAGATGTTTCTCTGAGTAAAGAAATCATTTTGGTTGAAACTAAGTTAGAATTCTACTTATAGCTATTCGTCTACCAGCAAGAGATCAGGCTTAGACAGTCATTCCAGAAGATGTGTTTTAGACTCAAGAGTTGTACTCCCCCAGTATTGCATCTATATTCAAGGAATATAAGGCCGCTGCTATTCCTGAACTCTAAAGGTAAAAATGGAAGCAAAAGGAAGGAATGGATAGCCAACTTACATAGGATTCTGCAGGTGGCTGTTGACTGGAATCACTTTTTTCTGTTTTCCTCCCATGATTAGGACACTTTCCTTCCTCACGTGGAATGTGGGACGATCACTCTGATTGGGGCAACCACTGAAAACCCTTCCTTCCAGGTCAACGCTGCTCTTCTGAGCCGCTGTCGAGTGATTGTTCTTGAGAAGCTTCCAGTAGAAGCAATGGTGACTATTTTAATGCGAGCGATCAACTCCCTGGGAATCCACGTCCTAGACTCTAGCCGTCCCACTGACCCTCTGAGCCACAGCAGCAACAGCAGCTCAGAGTAAGTTGACAGTGTGCAGTGTCCTGGGGGCACACACCTCCCAGCGAGTCTCCTGGCAGGAGGCCAGAAGGGGCTGGGCATCAGTGAGGAGAGGGTGGGGACAGAGAAGAAATGTTGATCTGCCAGTAATGAAAATAAAAGAAGAGGGGAGTGTTTGATTATCTACAAAGGTATCCATCCCGGCAAACTTTATAATTTTCTAGCCTCTAATGTGTGTTTCTATAGTTGTTCAAGCTTTAATTTAGCTTTGTTGTTTTAGTTATCGGGTGTTTGCTTTTGTGCTTAGGGTTCTATGGGAAGCCTTAGTGATTATATGAAAGGCTTTATGTCCCTCATTGATGATTTGAAAGGCTTTATGTCCCTAACTGAATAGAACAAATAGATATTTCCTAGACTTACAACTCTTTTGAGCATTTTACTCACATTTCAATTTGTTTTTAAGCTGCAGTTTAGCATTTTGTTAAAAAAAAAGTCAAGTAAAAATTACTGTACTTGCAGTGGAAGTACTTGTAACCTTAAAATTATGTAATTCTTTTTGCATACTTGAAACTCAACTTCATGAAAGTAAAGGAATGGCAACTGGAAATGAAATTAGAGGCTGTACCTATCCTTTTGGTGACCTGTTTCTGCATCATGAGTACCACATGGCCTCATTAATGTACCAAGTATATATCATAGATAATCAATTTGATTTCTTGGGTCAGAGGTTTTCCTTTTTTTATATTAGAACATATTCTTCAGATGGTATTTGTCCATGTGTTGGCTGAAATACTGCCATGGAACATAATCTGGTCTGATGAGAGTCTGTTGCCCACCTCCGCGTGCTGTGGATTCTGCAGCTGCTCATGCCTGCCCTGAGGCCAAGTTCTGGAGCCACTTTTCTGTGAGGATTAAAGTACAAGGCATAGTTTGAGGCTCAGGGTTTAGGTTTCAACAGCTCTGCCTATGTGTCTGGCCGCATTTGCTCCTGTCTGAGATGGAGGAAGAATTCTGCCATGTGTAATGAAAGCCTTGAAACATTTGGCCCATGGACCACTGGGTAGGTCAGAGTGGCCTTGTTTTGGAATACCATTGTGATGGGGATAGCCATTAGAACTGTGACCACAAGTGAAGTGTAGAACCTATTGGTATCAACCACAAGGACTCATACTCAGAAGCCCTTTATGTGGTGGGCATTTGTCAGGGCCTAAGGGGGCTGCCAGCTCCTCATATCTAGTATAGGTTTAGTATCCCAAATCTGATATCCAAAATGCTCCAAAATCTAAAGCTTTTTGAGCACCTTCATGATGCTCAAAGGAAATGTTTATTGGAGCACTTCAGATTTCTGGATTTTGGGTTGCTCATCTGTTAAGTATATAATGCAAATACTCTAAAATCAAAAAAATATGAAATTCAGACCCCTTCTGGTCCCAGGTACTTCAGATGTGGGATACTCAACCTGTGTAGCTTTCCTGTAACAGAATTCTCATTACAGACTCGTATTAAAGACAAGTTGAAAGCAAACGGAGGGAAATCCTAACACGTTTCTGTGTGTTCTTTTTCCTGTGTGCTAATTATCATAATGTATCTGCAACTTAATATCCTGCATGTGTATTTGTCTAGGGTGATTATTATTGATTTCATGTCATAGAACATGAAATCAATAATATTGATGACATGAAATCAATAATAATCAATTGTTACTCAGATATCCTCAAATTCTCCCCAGTCACTGCCATGCCAGAATTTAAATGAAATGAGGAAGGTGGCAGCCAAGGAACTCATCCTCGTGAGAAGAATTTCTGTATTTTATTATAAAAAATTCTCAAGCGATTTGCAGGCACATTAAAGTTTGAGAAGATCAAGTGAAAGAATTAAGATGTTGTTATTGAAACTGATAGAAAAATGAGCTAGAGATTCTTAATCTGCTAAAATTGCCTTTCAGAGAAAACCTCCCATACCCAGTAAATGGTTTACTATTTCCACTACCACTTGCTTAGAATTGATCCCAATGATGACTTTCTTTCATTCACGTATTTGCTGTCTTGCGTTCCCCTCTCCTGGGAAGACTGGGAGGACAGGAACTTGTCTTTGTTCATATCCCCAGCACAGTGCCTGGCACACATAATGTGCTGGGTGAGTGGTTTGTAAATAAACAAATCCTAGTTTTCAATGTGAGAAAAGTAGTTAAATTTTTTTTTTATATTATCCAGCATAAAGGATAATTACCCAGGTATCAAGAGCCTTTTTCTTTAATACTATTGCCCTTTTCATCAGCAGCAAGCAGAGTAAAATGAAAGAATATTAATCTTAAATCCATTAATTGGTCTACTTCTTAGCAATTCTAGCAAGAAGTTAAGTTAGGAGATATCACAGGCCACAGAAAGAACTTTTACATTCCAAGTGACTTCCAAATAGAAGTACCTGCCACCCTAGTTGTCATGGATAATTAAGAGTGAATTGTGATGTCTTCTAGTTGTTTTAGGTAAAATTTTACTTTCCAATCCCTGTTGATGGCTATATATACATCCTTGTGCATATAAATCAGATTTAGTGACACTAATCTAGTTGAAAGAAAAGACTTTTAATCCCAAATACTTACTTTCTTTCTCCGGGAAGCTATTGGTGTGCATTTGTATTCTTGTGTCATGTTTTGGTGCCCTAGATAGCAACTAGAACATTTACAGAGAAGTCTCCAGGCTGTTGAACTGCATATGAGAGGAGGTGAGCAGGGCACTGGATTTGGAAACTAATCAAGCTGCCGCTTAGCTACTCTTGATGTGCACTTGAGGAATTGTGAGTTCTCACACAGTATACTCATGTAAGTGATACAGTCCCGTTAGAGCGAAATAAGTGTTCTTTTAAAAAAGTCCCTCCTATAGTTATTATTCAGTCGAAATTGAAGGTCTTGAATATGCTAGGCATTGGCTGAGGGTTGAAAAGCTTGTTCCTGTGCCTTTAAAGAGAGTGCAGTATGATGAAGGCTAGAGGAGCAGGTCTGCTTCCAGTGCCATGATTATATGCCAAGTGCAGTGAAAAGAAGCGTTGAGAATATGCGAAATACAGTATTCACCTCCTAGATGAGGGATGCAGAGTTGTTTTAAAGGATAAGCAGAATTTGCTGAGTGAAATGGAAAGCTCATTGTCTGTGCCATAGTTGCTTTGGTTTGGCTGTATGGCTAAGCAACAGTGTTCAGGTATTTTGCTCTCTAAAAATATTTGGGTCACATGATACAAACAGTGAAGCATGCTATCTGCTCTACTTTAATTTTGGAGGGCAGGAAAAAATGTCCGTGGTTTGTGATACACCATGAATAAGCTTGTGCTGAAAATGAAAAAGTAAACTAGTATTTCATCATCCTGCACTATTTGCTGTTTTGAAGGAGTGTGGATTCCTAGGTCATAAACTATATACATTCAAAAACACTCCTATTCTTTGTGAGCCAGATAGAGTATACAAGTCTTTGGAGATCAAGACAGTGAAATGAGAAGTCGTAACTACCCTCTGCCTCGCTAGGCTGAGTTCCAAGAGTTGGCTGGAAGACTGAAAGTGGGGTCTGTCCCTGGGTAAGGTGCTGTGGCGTAACTGGGTTTGGGACTTTTCTCTAATCATCTGGAGAGGAGAGCCCCTGACAGGCCGGCCCCCAAATAAAGTGGCTATGCACTCTTTTTTCTTTTTATAAAAGTTTAAATATTTGTTTAAAATAATCTTTTCTGCCACTGGATAGGAAAAAAGGTAGTGGAACTTCAGAATACGAGGTCCTGGTCAGAATAAATTGTTGGTATAGGGTAGATTTCAATACTTAAAAAAATTTTTTAAGTACATTAATATAGTATATCAACATAGCTGTTTTAAGTACATTAATATAGTACATCAACATAGCTTTTTAATATAAAGGTCCCATTAAAATAATGCCATAAAAACACCAGCAGCCAGAACCACAGGTCTCATCGGCCTTGGATGCATTTCCTGTGGCTGCTGTAACAATTACCGCAAACTGGGTGGCTTAGAACACAGAAGTTTATCCTCACAGTTCTAGAACCCAGAAGACCAGAATCCAATTAGCAGCAGGGCCATGTTCTCTTCCAGCACCTGATGGCTCCTGGCATTCCTTGGCTTGTGGCCATGTCACTCAAGTCTCTGCATCCATCTTCGCATGGTGGCCGCCTTCTCTGTGTCCCTATGTCTTCTCTTTTTCTGTGTTTTATAAGGACATTTGCCATTGGATTTAAGGTACACCCTAAATCCAAGATGATTTCATCTGGAGACCCTTAGTTACATCTGCAAAGACTCTATTTTCAAATAAAGTCACATTCACAGGTTCCAGGGATTAGGACTTACATCTTTTGGGGTCACTGTTCAACCCACTACAGACCCCTACCAAGTATAATATAATTTGGAAAGACATGTGCCTCTGTGGGATTAAACAGAAAGATACCATCATCTGAAATGTACCTTCTCTCTTTGTGGAGAGTGTAAGTTTTGTTTTGCTTTGCTTTCACTCTGGTGTTAGGGATCCAGCAGCGTCTGGGGCTCTCCCTTGAATATGTGCAGTTCTGGAGAGTATGCTGTTGCAGTCTGATGAGGGTGATTCTCCTCACTGTTGATCCTGATAGCAGCATTTGTTGAGTCTCATGACATGGCAGGCACAGCTCCAAGCATTCCACAGGTCTTATTCAGTCCTTACTACAGCTCTGCAAAGTAGGTCTCATTACCTCCTATTTACTAAATAAAGAAACTGAGGCACAAAGAGGTTAACTAACATGCCCAAGACCAACCAGCTTCAGTGTGATGGAGCCAGTGTTTAAGACATGTCTCTATCTACTCAGCAACTTCAGGTAGAGGTGCCAAGTTTAGAGAGGCGGGACCCACTGCTCAGTTTGCCATTGTGACTATTCTCTCTTGGCACTTTGTGTAAGAGCAACTCTGTATCCGTTTGTAATTGATTAGGAACAAGGTAGTTCCATCTGTAAAGTAGCAGGAGAGCCTTTTTTTTTTTTTTTTTTTTTGAGACAGAGTCTACCCCTTGCCAGGCTGGAGTGCAATGGCGCGATCTCGGCTCACTGCAACCTCCGCCTCCCAGATTCAAACAGTTCTCCTGCCTCAGCCTCCCACGTAGCTGGGACTACAGGCTCTCGCCACCATGCCCAGCTGATTTTTGTATTTTTAGTGGAGATGGAGTTTCACCATGTTGCCAAGGATGGTCTCAATCTCTTGACCTCATGATCTGCCCACCTCAGCCTCCCAAAGTGTTGAGATTATAGGTGTGAGCCACTGCACCCGGCCCAGGAGAGCCTTTTAACCAGATCTGTACATCACTCTTCCCTGGATACATTTTAGAAACATACCTTGCCCAGGGTCTGTCTCTGGATATTTGAGCTCAGTCTGTGTTAAGATGCATGTGGCTGTATTTGTGTCTAACTTGATGCAAGTACCTAGTTGAAAACCACTGCACAGCAGTTATCACTCTGATTGTGAAATATTCCTTTTCCTTAGTGAAAGCGATTTGTGGGGTTTGGTTTGTAATTTAGAGAGGGAGTGTTTAATCAAGCCACGTATATTCTTTCATTCTGCCATGAAATAACAGATACATTTTTACTTACTACACTCCTCCACTTATAAATCCAGCTATCTAATTATTCTCCAAATCCCAGTATTATCTAATGTGTAAAAGGCTTCAGGATTTAGGCACCCAGAAGAAGAAAGAAACCTTCCTGTATTCGTCTATTAAGATTAAAGCTCTTCTCTTCAGTTGGAGAAGCTAAGCTTTCTAAGTCTGTGTTTATCTCTAGATCTTGTTAACTAGAAATATGATTTTTCCAATGCATTATTTGAACCAGTTTTCCCTTGTTATTGAATAGTGTTTTATTATAACAACATAATTTACTTCCTATTGTTTATTTCTATGTAGGATGCCATGACATTTTGGGCAGTCTGTCTCCAGAATAGATCTCACGTCATTTAATTGTATTCTTCCTTTGGAAGGTTATTTTTTTTTTAATTTTTTTTTATTTTTATTTTTTAAGATGGGGTTTCACCATGATGGCCAGGGTGATCTTGAACTCCTGACCTCAGATGATCCACCCACCTCGGCCTCTCAAAGTGCTAGGATTACAGGCGTGAGCCACCGCGCCCAGCCTAGAAGATTATTTTTTAAATGCAAAGCATTTTATAAATATATGCTTAAATTTTAAAATAATTGTAAATTCTCTATGCTGGGAATACTCTTTCAAAAGAGTTTGTGTAGCAGTTACTGTTTGCTGAGGGATTTTGCCAATATCAATACAGCTATCCCTTCATCACTCTTGGTGTTAGTTCTCTCATGAGCTCCCCATTCAAAGATCTCAGAGTATTTTAGTGTATCTTACTTTATTCTTCAGGACTTAGTAAATGGGGGTTCAGGATATATTGGGTGTTAAGTGGAACCTTTCCCTGCTCAGTGTTCTTCACAGTAAATTTCCATTTTATAGTTTTCTTATTCTTTTTTTTTTGTTTTTTTTTTTTGTTTTGTTTTTGAGGTAGAATCTTGCTCTGTTGCCCAGGCTGGAGTGCAGTGGCGCGATCTCGACTTACTGCAACCTCCACCTCTCAGGTTCAAGCGATTCTCCTGTCTCAATCTCCTGAGTAGCTGGGATTACAGGCATGTGCCACCACACCTGGCTAATTTTTTTTTTTTTTTTTTGTATTTTTAGTAGACACGGGGTTTCATCATGTTGGTCAGGGTGGTCTCGATCTTCTGACCTCGTGATCCACCTGCCTCCGCCTCCCAAAGTGCGGGGATTACAGGTGTGAGCCACTGTGCCCGGCCCATTTTGTAATTTTCTTGTGTGACCATTGTGAGTGGTGTCAGCAGCTCCTGTATTACTTAGACAGAGTTGCTGACAGATTGATTTGGACCTTGAAATACTTTCTTCTTTTGGCTAGGGGTGAAATTTAAAATGTGGATTATACCCAAGGGGAAGTGGAGTGGTAGGAGTGGTGGGAGCTCAGGTGGCTTTCGTTGTGGCAGCACCTCCATTCCCCATGACCCCAAACCAGAAGAGTAGAACTACTTGTACTTTGGTCAGGAGTTAAAAGCCAAAGGAAGACCTTATTTTCCAGCCACATGAAATACATCATCATTACTAGAGACTTAACTCACAGCATGCCGTTCCTGAATCTGTAGCCTGCTAGTTGGCTTCTCTTCTAATGAATAAGGCCTGCCTTCCTGACTGTGTATGAGGACTGATAGAAATGGGACGGTGTACTAATAAATACCGTGGTATATAAGGCTACCCATCTTGTCACTGTCTACACTATACCCATCTTGTCATGCCCCTGAATGTATACAAAGGACAAATACGAGGAAAAAGGTTACATACCAAAATACTAACGTCAAGGTAGTCTAGCACAAGGTGAATTTTCTCCCTCTATTTTTAAAATTTAATGTACATTTTTTAAAAGTAAATATTCACAGGTCTGAGTAACTTGTTTTTCAAACAACTATTTAATGGTAAAGGATGTAAAACTATACAAACTATGGTCCCAATTTTTGTTTAAAAAGTTCATCGTAAGGTTGATGGTTGCATAGGTGAGTGGGTCATAAAAGAAATTCTCGACACAGTAGCTGTTATCTCTGGGTGCTGAAAATATGGATTCTTTTTGTTTTCTCTACACTTTCCACATAATTTATAAAAAGTAAAGGTTTCACTCTGAGATTATGATGAAATTGAGGTTAGTCCATTTATTGTGCAAATATTGGATGCCTATCATCTACCAGGTCTGGGAATATAAAAAAAGAATAAAGTATTCCTGTCCTTGAGGTGCTCAACATGTAGTAGGGATGGAGAGATGACGAACGTAATGTAAGCAACACACAACCCAACCCATGGTGTAGGAGATAGGCTGGTTCAGTCTGTTAGGATCCAGTGGGGCTCCTGCTTTTACCCCTTTTCCTTCCCTCAGTTGTCCTACAGGCCTTTTGTTGCTCAGCAACTTTCCAAGGAGATAGAAGCCATTGCTTTTATTAGTTCTGAGGTGGAAATGAGATGCCCAGGCAGTTTCTGTTCTCCCTGTCTCCTCACACAGGTCGAGCCCGGTAAGGGGCCAAGAGCATGCCCTTCTCTCCCAGGGATGTCACACACTGCCACACCCCTCTGATGCTGGTCCCTCCCATACATTTTCTT
>PVKP010014456.1:41679-52949 GCA_004027715.1 Plecturocebus donacophilus | reverse complement strand
CCCCTTTCTGTGTTTGTGGCAATGTAGGATTTAGGTTTGAAATCAGAGTAAACTGGATTTAAAGCCTGGCTCAGTTGGTTATTAGCTGGGTAGCCTTCTGAGGCAGAATAGGGTCTGGAGGCAGAGAAGCTAAGGCTGTTTCACACCTACTTCCTAGAACGGAATTGAAAGGAAAACCCTAACTTTCCATGCCTAAGTAACAAAAAGGACCAGAGACGACTTCCTCTGCAAACCCCCATCTGTTCTGCGAGGCGGATGGGAAACTGAAAGTGCCTCTGATTGGTTGATTTTTACAACAAATCAGATATTTGCATAGGGGGGCAACCCTTGTAACTTTACTTCTGCCTCTGGTTCGTTGCTTTTCATCACCAGTCAGACTCATGGCGGGCCACAGCTTCATTTACATGAGGTGAGCTCCAAGTGGCCCAGGGGAAACCTCCAGGGGATATTTGGTCCAGAGAAGATTCTGAATCCGGGTTCTTGAGCCCCTAGGCTCGGCCGCTCCCACCCTGCGGAGTGTACTTTTGTTTTCAATACATCTCTGCTTTTCTTGCTTCATTCTTTCCTTGCTTTGTATGTTTTGTCCAATTCTTTGTTCAAAGTGCCAAGAACCTGGACACCCTCCACCAGTAACACTTCAAGTGATGGCATCTTTGAGCCTCGGTTGTCTGAGTAAAATGAGGATATTAAGCTTACCTAACTAATGAATTCAGCATTTATGAAACATCTGTTTGGTGCAAGGTACTGCGGAGAATTGCTTGAGCACAGGAGTTTTTTAACTCTAGTTGCCAGGGTTAAAAAAAGGAACAAAGAAACCCACCAATGGTGTCACTGTCTTCATGGAACTTATGTTTAGTGGTGTGCTACTAAGGTTAAATACATGGATTTCCAAAAAAAAAGGGATCTAGTTTGTAATAATGGCCAATTTCCGTGGTGTAAATATTTGCACCATGGTTGATTTTTTATTTTTGTTTTTGTTTTTTGAGACGGAGTTTCAGTCTGTTGCCCAGGCTTGAGTGCAGTGGCTTGATTTCAGCTCATTGCAACCTCTGCCTCCTGGGTTCAAGCGATTGTCTTGCCTCAGCCTCCTGAGGGGTTGGGATTACAGGTGCTCACCACCATACCTGGCTAATTTTTGTATTTTTAGTAGAGACTGGGTTTCACCATGTTGGCCAGGCTGGTCTTGAACTTCTGACCTCAGGTGATCCACCCACCTCAGCCTCCCAAAGTGCTGGGATAACAGGCATAAGCTACCATGCCCAGCCAGCATGGTTGACTTTAAGCTACCAGAGTAACATTGGTGAATGCAAAGGTGGGAGATGCTGTGCAAGGTTAGCTCTCATGAGCTGATACACGCTAGCTCCAACTCATCATTACTATTAAAATCCTAAAAACCTCAGGAAGGTATCATGAGGATTCAGTGAGGTAGTAGCTAGCAGGTATTTTGCACACAGTGAGGAATGAATACGTGGCAGTCATTATTATTATCACTCGGGCAGCAGGAGCCTTCAATGCCCGCATAGCAGAGACTGCAGAGCTGACTTTCCTCTTTCTTTGTCCTACAAGGAGGCTTTTACCAAGTTCTGTCAGTTCTTCCTCTATCAAACCATCTTCTGGCCTCTTCCGGCTGTTGTTACTATAGGTGCAGCTCTGATTTTTGCTTTCTCATAGTGTCTCCGAATCAAGCAGCCTGATGGTGCCTGCAGATTATAGTGTCCCATTTGGAGAATGTAATTCAGAAGATTTGGAGCAGGTCTCAGAAACCCTGCATTTTCACAGGTTACCCTGGTGATTCTCCTCTGAGGGGCCCATGGAACTCACTTCAACAAATACTACTGAGAGTTTTCTTTTCACTTTAAAATCTCATGACTTTCTAGCCCATATCTGTGCTTTAATAAGCTTATTCTGTCAGATGAATTTAGATTATTTCTGCCTTTCCCTTTTATGGTGGCAAGGGAGTTTAATGGGATGAGAAACCCGAGAGATAAAACTTTTACAAATCTGAGAAGGTAAAAGTATCTCATAATAGATGGATAGCAGTTATAATTTATTAAAGCTTAGTTTATATGTAAGCCAGTGATCTAGCCCTTTGATGTAAAATAACTCATTCTAGTTTAACACCACACTAGAAGTTAGGTAACATGGTATAATAATCATCACCTGTATTTTATCTTATTTTTTTTTTTAAGACAGCATCTTGTACTGTAGCCAGGCTGGAGTGCAGTGGTGCGATCTTGGCTCACTGCAACTTTCACTTCCTGACTTCAAGTGATTTTCTTGCTCAGTCTCTTGAGTAGCTGGAATTACAGTTATGTGCCACCATGCCCAGCTAATTTTTTTTTTTTTTTTGCGTTTTTAGTAGAGATGGGTTCCACCATGTTGGCCAGGCTGGTCTTGAACTCCTGGCCTCAATTGATCTGCTTGCCTCAGCTTCCCAAAGTGCTGAGATTACAGGTGTGAGCCATGATGCCCAGCCATCACCTGTATTTTATAGATGAAGAAACTGAGGTGCAGAGAAGATAAGTTCCTTGTCTAAGATCACTTAGTCAATAAGTGATAATCTCCTGACATCAACCCAGCTAGTCTGGTCCTAGAAACCGTCACCCTTAACCACTGTGCTAGGTACTATCGTGCTATCACTAGGGTTCTTTGAGTTGGTGGGCAGATTTTCATAATCCACACAAACTAAACATTCAGATTCTCATTTAACTTTAACCTATTGAAGAAATGATTGAAGGAGAATGCTTCAGTAGTAGCTAACACGAACAACAGCTGACTTTCACTGAGCACTTAACTGGGTCCTGGGGACTGTTCGATGAAGTATCATTTAATGATAAGAGGAGACATCACAAAGTCTAGGACCGAGACAGAACTGAGACTGGTAAGAAGGCAGACTAGGTGAACAGAGCGTTCTGGGAGGCAAAGTTGATGGACCAACGAGAATAAAACAGACATGGCTAATAGTAGAGAGTCATTAAGGCAGTTTAAAGAACAAAGACTTATCTCTAGCACAAAGGGTCCTAGCCTCTCAAGCAAGGAAGAGAATGGCTGTGCTGTTTCAAGCACCTGCTCCAAGCTCAGGATTGCATATTCTATTCTGTTTTATTTATTTATTGCTTTTTGAGACAAGATCTGGCTCTTTCACCTAAACTGGAGTGCAGTAGCATGATCTTGGCTCTCTGCAACCTCCACCTCCTGGGTTCAAGCACTTCTCCTGCCTTAGCCCCCTAAGTAGCTGGGATTACATGTGTGTGTCATTATGCTCAGCTAATTTTTTTTTTTTTTTTTTGAGACAGAGTCTTGGTCTGTCACCAGGCTGGAGTGCAGTGGCGCGATCTCAGCTCATTGCAACCTCCACCTCCCGGGTTCAAGCAATTCTCCTTCCTCTGCCTCCTGAGTAGCTGGGAGTACAGACGTGCACCACCACGCCCAGCTAATTTTTTTTTATATTTTAGTAGAGATGGGGTTTCACTATGTTGGCCAGAATGGTCTCGATCTCTTGACCTCGTGATCCGCCTACCTCAACCTCCCAAAGTGCTGGGATTACAGGCGTGAGCTACCACATTTGGCCTCAGAATTGTGTATTCTGAGCCTTTGCTCGTCAGTCAAAACCCCAGAGTTTGAGTTGGGGTGAAGAAGGCAGAGCAGGAACCCAAACAAAGCAAGTGTCTTAGATTCTTAGGATTATCCATAGTTTACGCAGCCTCAGATGAGCTAGGCCAGCAAGCTCACTTTACAGGTGGTGAAATCAAAGAGATAAGAAGTGATTTTTCTGGAGGTTAACTTGTAGGTATATAGGCACTGTTATGTTTGAAACTTAATACTCTCTTCACTGCCAGAGAGGTGCCCCCTCTATCTGGCTGTGTGTTTGTGATATGAACTAGAAATACAGTTCATATAAGATAACAGGAAAGTCTTTGGTTTGAAAGTAGGAACTTGGCCTCCTCTCAGCGATTCCTTTGTGAGGGATGGGGAAAAAGTAGAAAATATTTCGAGAACTTATGAAATATTGAACACTCTGACAATGCATACATGCATGCCTACACATACATATACATATATGTGCATATGCATGTATGCATTTGCACAATCATCTGGCCACCGTTCACACGTCACACTTTTCCATGGCTACAGAACCATTTTCTCCTTGTATCTGGGACAAGAAGATGTTGGAAGAAATGTAAATTTTTCAGTAAGATCTCAGGAGATGGTCCTGGAGCAGTAGCGTATACCACCCCTACATGGGACTCAATAATGCCCTGGTCCGCCCACCTCAGCCACCCAAAGTGCTGAAATTACAGGTGTGAGCCACTGTGCATGGCTAAAAAATATCTTTACAGCAACATCTAGACTAGTGTTAAAGAACTAGTCACCACAGTCTAGCCAAATTGACACATAAAATTAATGATCACGCACCATCCCCTGTCAACTTGGCACCCATACATAGCTCCTTAAACCATACTTAACCTCCAAATAAAGAAAATAAACAGTGATACCTTCCCCTAACATGATACAACTATCCTGCATACTCCTGAGAAGTGACTAACCCTTTATCCAGAAGAGGATGCAAAGTCCTTGGGTGATGTTCACCCTTCTTGACATTTTATAGCTTTAATGCTGTGGTATAAAGTAAACAACACTCAAATACTATGATATAAAGTTCACACCTATTATATTGTATAATCAGGGAAGAGGAGGAAGAACACAAAGATATTTGCTACATTTACAATGAAATATATTCATAACGATAAATGGAACAGCATATAAAAAATATAATGTGCTTTTAATACCCCGAAATAGGGATTGCAGCATATTATAGTCATTATTTGTTTTTCATTTTACAGATTAAGAAATCAGCTCAGATAATAAGGCGTGGAGTTAAAATTTGAACTCTGTTCTGACTCCAAAATTTCTTCCAGTACAGGGAAAAGAGAAGAGGGGAGAAAATGATGCTTAAAAAAGAATCTCTCCAGGCTTCTTTAGTAGCCTTGACTTAGGTGTCAGGCCAGTGTGAGAGGTTTCCTGAGACACCAAGAATTGAGGTCTGAGAAATCTGGGAGTCAGATACTGCGCCAGAATGTGGACATAGGATGAGCAATGAGAAAGGGATTTTTGACTCAGCAGAGATCTCTCTAGAGGAAAATTATTAGGGAAATCCAAAAAGTGTGTGTGTTGAGTGAGGAGGGGGCTGTCTGTACATACATTTAGAGTTAGGGTCTCATTGTCACACAGGCTGGATTGCAGCAGTGCAATTATAGCTCACTGCAGCCTCAAAGTCCTGAGATCAAGCAATGCTGCCACGTCAGCCTTCTGAGTAGTTGGGACTACAGGCATGCGCTACCAGACCTTGTTACTTTTTAAAAATTTTTTGTAGAGATGGAGTCTTGTGGGTGACAGAGTTGCGACTTTGTCTCAGAAAAAAAAATGTGTTTCAGATGTGATTAATTTTAAGTAAAGCAGGTTATCTTTCCTAACTTAGGTGGAATTCATCAAATTTGTTGAAGGCCTTAAAGGCAATAACTCTGTGTTCAGTTTAGTGAAATCATCAGGTTTATAATGTAAATCGTTTACATCACTGTATTGATTGATTGATTGATTGATTGACTGTTGGAGTCTCTCACTGGCGCCCAGGCTCTAGTGCAGTGGGGCAATCTCGGCTCACTGCAGCCTCTGCCTCCCAGGTTCAAGTGATTCTCCTGCCTCGGCCTCCCAAGTATCTGGGATGACAGGTGCCCGCCACGACGCCCAGCTGATAGTGAAACCTCATCTTCAGTAAAAATATAGTCTACCTTTGAATGCTATAATGCCACTCTACAAACACGATAAAGAGTTTCCAGTCATGCTGTTGGCAGTGATAGTAGTTATCTACATGGGTCTGCAGCAACCTCAATTCTTGTCTCCTCAGAAGAAAAGAATTTGTCTGAGGAGCAAAAGGCAGAAGGAGAGACCAAGGCAAGTTTTAGAGCAGGAGTGAAAGTTTATTAAAAAGCTTTAGAGCAGGAAGGAAAGTGCACTTGAAAGTGCACGGCTTGGCCTCTTGCCTTGGGGTTTTATAAGTTGGCATACTTCAAAGATGTTACCCGGAGGATGCCTTACTTGCATGACTTCTTCCCGCTCCTGAGATCTTATCAGTAAGCAGCTGATCACCAGTTTAAGATGTTTTCTATCAATTGGGAGAACACCTTTTCCTGATGCCAGCTGTGACCAATTATTACAGAGACAGTGTAACAACCCCCTGACCATAATCTGATGGTCACCCAACGCTCCTGATGTTTGTAGCCAAGAGCCCAGTCCTGGCCTGCTTCTACCTGACCGGCTGCCTACTGTATCAATACTGCTACATCTGTGCCTTGCTCTTGCACTATTGTTTGCATACACGCTGTTTCTAAATGGGTTGTCAACCCGCAAGACCTTAGAATCATGCTACCTTGGCCGGTGGCGGTGGCTCACGCCTGTCATCCCAGCACTTTGGGAGGGCAAGGTGGACGGATCACCTGAGGTCAAGAGTTTGAGACCAGCCTGGCCAACATGGTGAAACCTCCTCTCTACTAAAAATACAAAAAATAAAAAAATAAAAAAATAAAATAACTGGATGTGGTGGCACATGCCTGTAGTCCCAGCTACTCCAGGAGGCTGAGGCAGTGGAATCGCTTGAACCCAAGAGGAAGAGCTTGCAGTGAGCCAAGATCACACTACCGCACTCCAGCCTGGGTGACAGAGGGAGACTCCATCTCAAAAAAAAAAAAAAAAAATCACGCTACCTTTATGTAGTCAATAGCTATGTGTTAATTCAATATTTTAAAAATTCACTTGAGCATTAAAAAATAAAAAATATAAAAACAAATCGTTATTTATATTGACCAACATATTTACTTTTTTGCACGCCTACCTGCAGATAAATATGAGCATCTACCATTCAGCCTTCACCATTTCTTCTCCTGTGGATCGGCTGAAGCCAAAATTTCTTAGCTCTTATTAATGGAAAATATTCTCAACTTGCTTTCATTTTTAAAGACATTTTCACAGTGTAGGAAATTTGAGGTTGATAGATGTGTTAATTAATTAATTAAATTCGACAACTTCAAAGATGCTATTCAAATATCTTCTGACTTGCCTTGTCTCTGATTAAGTATCTATCAGCCAACTCTCATGGTTGTTCTTTTGCTGCAAGATGCATTTTTTTCTTTTTACTGGATACTTTTAAGATTTTTCACTAGGTCTTTTGTGTTCTGCAATTGGATGACAATGTGTCTGGATATAATTTGCTTTGTATTTATCTTGCTTAATGTTTGTTAAGCTGCTTGGTTTTGTGGATTGATACTGTATTTTAAATTGGATAATTGTCCTCTTTTATCTTCAAATATTTCTTCTGTACTATTTTTCTTTCATTTTCTATTGGGACTCCAATTATATATACATATTAGATGTGTGTGTGTGTGTGTGTGTGTGTGTGTGTGTGTGTGTTTTGAGATGTAGTCTGGTTCTGTCTCCCTGGCTGGAGTGCTGTGGCACAATCTTGGCTTGCTGTAACCTCTGCCTCCTGGGTTCAAGAGATTGTCCTCCCTCAGTCTCTCAAGTAGCTGGGACTATAGGCATGGACCACCACTCCTAACTAATTTTTGTGCTGTTGACTAAATTTTGTACTAATTTGGTCACCACTCCTGACTAAATTTTCATGAGATAGGGTTTCACCATGTTGACCAGACTAGTCTCAAAACTCCTGACCTCAAACGATCTACCTTCTTTGGCCTCCCACGTGCTGGATTACAGGTGTGAACACAGCGGCTGCCCCAAGTATGTATATATTATCCTGCAGGTCTCTGATGCTCTTTTTTTTTGTTTTTTGTTTGTTTGTTTGTTTGTTCTGAGATGGAGTCTTATTCTGTCGCCCTGGCTCGAGTGCAATGGTGCAATCTCAGCTTACTGCAATCTCTACCTCCCAGGTTCAAACAGTTCTCCTGCCTCAGACTCCCGAGTAGCTGGTATGACAGGCGCATGCCACCATGCCCGACTAATTTTTGTGTTTTTAATAGAGGTGGGGTTTCACCATGTTGCCCAGGCTGGTCTTGAACTCCTAACCTCAGGTGATCCACCTACTTCAGCCCCCAAAGTGCCGGAACTGCAAGTGTGAGCCGCTGTGCTCAGCCCAATATGGATAATTTTACTGATTTATACTTTTTATAATATTTTTATGCTATGTTTAAGCTACAGTTAAATTCATTTGATGGATTCTTTTTTTAAATTTTACTTTAAGTTCTGGAATACATGTGCTGAACATGCGGGTTTGTTACATAAGTATACATGTTTGCCATGGTGATTTGCTGCACCCATCAATCTGTCATCTAGGTTTTAAGGCTTGCTTGTATAATTTGTCCTAATGCTATCCCTCTCCTTACCCTCCACCTTCCAGCAGGCCCTGGTGTGTGATGTTCCCCTTCCTGTGTCCATGTGTTCTCATTTTTCAACTCCCGTTTACAAGTGAGAACATGTGGTGTTTGGTTTCCTTTTCTTGTGTTAGTTTTCTGTGGATGATGGTTTCCAGCTTCACCCATGTCCCTGCAGAGGACATGAGCTCATTCTTTTTTATCGTTGCATAGTATTCCACGGTGTATTTGTGCCACATTTTCTTTACCCAGTCTATCATTGATGATTATCTGGGTTTGGATTCTTTCTTAGAGCTATTATATTTTTCAGTTCTAACATTTCCAGTTCTTTCTTTTGTAGTGTCATTATGTTTCTGTTTAAATTCCTCTTCTATTTATGCATATCATTCACTTTTTCCACTAAACACTTTAACGTACTGATAGTAGTTATTTTAAAGTGTTTTATGCAAATTTTAACTTTCAGTCATCTGTAGGTTCATCCATCAGTTTTATTTTTCTGTAGCTAATTTCAACACATTCACCTACTTTTTAAATATCTTAGAATTGCATTTGAAAAGCACTGTGGGCTGGGTGTACTGGCTCATGCCTGTAATCCCAGTATTTTGGGAGGCCAAGGCAGGCATATCACTTGAGGTCAGGAGTTTGAGACCAGCCTGGTCAACATGGTGAAACTCTGTCTCTACCAAAAACACAAAGATTATCCGGGTGTGGTTGTGCATACCTGTAATGCCAGCTACTTGGGGGGCTGAGGCAGGAGAATTTCTTGAACCTGGGAGGCAGAAGTTGCAGTGAGCTGAGGTTGTGCCATTGCACACTAGCCTGGGCAACACAGTGAGGCTCCATCTCAAAAAAAAAAAAAAAAAAAAAAAAAGAAAGAAAGAAAAAAGAAAAAGAAAAAAAAAACTTCGTGTGCACAAGATAAACAGAGCCTGAGTCAAGAAATACTACCCCAGAAAAGAGTTTACTCTGTCCCCTCTCTGACTTCTACAGTAGAGTGGAAGGGTTCATCCCCTTTAATCTCATCCTAATTTTACTGGGTTTGGGTTGGGTTGCAGCTTCAGTTTGCCTCATTTCATCATTGGTTTTAAATGTTTTGAAGGTAAGATCAAGATTTTTCCTTCAGCAGGGCTTGGGATCTGAGTCCGAGCGTGACTTTGCAGATTGATGCCTCTCTCTCTCTCTCTCTCCGCCCCCTCGACCTTTTGCTACCAAGGCCCCAGCTCTTTGGACCTTGGAAAGTACTTTCTGCTCTACAGTCCACCCCACCTGTATATTTTGACATTTTTTTTTTTGGTTTTGTTTTGTTTTTTAATAAGTTCAGAGTCTCACTCTGTTGCCCAGGCTGGAATGCAGTGGCTCGATTTCAGCTCACTGCAACCTCCACCTCTTGAGTTCAAGTGATTCTCATGTCTCAGCCTTCTGAGTGGCTGGGGTTACGGGCATGTGCCACCACACCCAGCTAATTTTTAGCAGACATGGGGTTTTGCCATGTTGGCCAGGCTGGTCTTGAATCCCTGATGACACAGGTGATCCACCTGCCTGTCCTCCCACAGTGCTGGGATTACAGGCATGAGCCACCGTGCTCAGCCATTTTCACATTTTTTGATAGTCCTTATGCCCCCTAGCCTTCAGTGAGCTGCACCATGTACTCACGGAGGTTCAGGTGCAAAGAATTAGCAGGTGAGTGTGCCTCTGGGGACTCCGCCTGCTCTTCCTCTGTGTCCCCTGCCTTCTGCGTGCAGTTCTGCAGCTCACAAATCAATGGGAATGCTGAAAAGTCTCTGAAAGTGAACCAAGGAGCAGTTGCTACCATAGGGGAGAAACAGATGCTAAAAAGTCAGTGATTTTTCACCACATTATCGCACACATGCTCACAACGTGACTTCGATTAATCTGGCCAGGTTTACTGCTCCAACAACTTCTTTTAGATGCTCCCTGGTTCCCAACCTGGACTACAATTGCACCAAATTACATGCCATTCCCAGATTTTTTTTAATGTGCTCTACAAGAAACATCTTTAACATTTCCCTTTCTTCACTCCATCAATGAGTCCTCCTTATCCTGCAAAATTCCATTTCAAGTTTGCTTCTCCAAGCCTTCCCTCAGTTTGATTCAAAAACCACCCTGTAAATTTATATGTGCTTACCTTTCTTCTAGCCCTTATTCTATTTTATTTTGATTACTTGTATACAGATACACTTGTCTCCTAGTAGTATTTGTGTTTCTTATGGGGTGACGCTATGGCCAATTTCAGTTAACATCCCCAGAATCTAACAGAGCAACAGGAACTCAATGACTTGTGTCAAGGAATGTTGAGTACCCAGGTCCCCCCGCCCGTCCACCCTTTTTTTTGAGATGGAGTCTCGCCCTATCACTCAGGCTGGAGTGCAATGGCATGATCTTGGCTCACTGCAACCTCCGCCTTCCAGGTTCAAGCGATTCTCCTGCCTCAGCCTCCCAAGCAGCTGGGATTACAGGTGCACACCACCACACCTGGCTAATTTTTGTATTTTTAGTAGAGATGGGGTTTCACCATGTTGGCCAGGTTGGACTCAAACTCCTGACCTCATGTTCTATCTGCCTTGGCCTCCCAAAGAGCTGGCATTACAGGCGTGAGCCACTGCACCCAGCCCAGGCCCCCCTTTTTGACAGATTCATCGTCATTCCTGCTTCTTTCGTAGTAAACATAACCACAATTATCATCTCTTCACAGAGACCCCACTTCTCTAAGTGATTATGCTATTGTTTTTCAGTACTTACTGCTTCCAAAAGCTTTCCAATTATTATTGCACACAATCCCCTACAACTCTGCAGTTTTAATGTGTATTAGTCTATTCTCACACTGCTATCAAGAACTACCTGAGACTGGGTAGTTTATAAAGAAAA
>PVKP010014456.1:0-41579 GCA_004027715.1 Plecturocebus donacophilus | reverse complement strand
TTTTCATTTACAGACGAGAAAACTGAGGCTTAGGGTGTTTCAGCAATTTTCCAGACAGAGCTGGGATTCCAACCTATGTCCGTGTCAATCTGGAGCCCATGCTGCTATGACTACAGCCAAGCCTTTTGTGTCTTCTCCCCTCCCTTTTATTTCTCTATTCTCCTCCCTTTCTGCATCTGGCTGCGCACTCCATGATGGGTTGATCAGCAGAGCTAATCCATCTGGAGGTTGACACGCGGTGCCTCGGAGCTCTGGTTTTCCCTTTTCTGCTTCTGTATCATCCAGCAACTTCTGTTTTCCTCTGAGGTCACCCTTAAAGGTTTATGTGTCATGTTTCTCATTTCTGCCTTGTCGAGGAAATCTTGCCAGTGCATCTATCAAAGTAATCATCACAGGCCTGATGTAAGAGTATGGTTCCTCTCACATTTTTCATTACTAGATAATTTATTAATATCCTTCCAGAGCAGCACTAGATTTATCTTGATAAAACTGCTATCAGCGACGACATAAGAGATGCCCCGGGAGGCACCAGGAAGAGCCGTGCACTCACCCCTTTCACCCCTTAATGCCTCAGGAAGCCCAACCCAGAGTCAGCCAGGGGGCTGCCACGACCCAAAACATTTTATCATTTTGATAAAGTCGACCTGGGGAAGCCTCGAAGGGATTGCTACCTATCTCACCTTTCTTCTTTGCTTGCGGCAAACACAGGATTGTCTGTGTATCTGGGAAGGCAGGTAGGGAGGGTGGATAAATTACCTTCAAAGAGTTCACTATCTATCTCATTTTCATCGGAGCATCTGCAGGGAACAACTGCACCTCTCAGCTCAAGTGGGTTTTCTGTGAGGCCTCGTGTCTGTGATTGGTGACAGAGCTTTGCATTATTTTTGCAGCAGCTTCTGGTCATGGACTTGTTAGAAATGTGAGTGGAATGTGTTGTCCCCGTCTTCTGTCCTTCTTCACATCCTCCTCTCCAGGAAGAAAGTGGAGAGAGCAGATCCAGTCCCCTGCTTCACTGCTGACTATTTGCAGAAATGAAAATGCAAGAGGCCTTCTGTGAGGAGTTGCCTTCACAGGCTCCTGACAGATGTCGTCGTAGGGGTGCATTTGAGATGGAAGTATCCCTGCATTTGCTGTAATTCAGGGCAGCTCTTTTATAAACTGAGTTTCATGGTTCGTGTTGTAGGCGTGCATCTGAGATGGGAGTATCCCTGCATTTGCTGCAATTCAAGGAAGCTCTTTTATAAACTGAGTTTCATGGCTCATGTAGGCGTGCATCTGGGATGGGAATATCCCTGCATTTGCTGCAATTCAAGGAAGCTCTTTTATAAACTGGGTTTCATGGCTCATGTAGGCGTGCATCTGGGATGGGAATATCCCTGCATTTGCTGCAATTCAAGGAAGCTCTTTTATAAACTGGGTTTCATGGTTCATGTTGTAGGCATGCATCTGAGATGGGAATATCCCTGCATTTGCTGCAATTCAAGGAAGCTTTTTATGAACTGGGTTTCATGGCTCATGTAGGTGTGCATCTGGGATGGGAATATCCCTGCATTTGCTGCAATTCAAGGAAGCTCTTTTATAAACTGGGTTTCATGGCTCATGTAGGCGTGCATCTGTGATGGGAATATCCCTGCATTTGCTGCAATTCAAGGAAGCTCTTTTATAAACTGGGTTTCATGGTTCATGTTGTAGGCGTGCATTTGAGATGGGAGTATCCCTGTATTTGCTGCAGTTCAGGGCGTATCTTTTATAAATTTGGTTTCATAGTTCATTTATCTTGGCATCATTCCTGCCCCCCAGTCCCTCAACAAAACCAAAAGACAAAACATAAATAAATAAAAACATACATAGATACTATGGGCGAACGCTCTCCATAGGGAAGGTGAAGTCTCTTGGTACTGCTGTATATAAACAGATACATGGATACTTTGTTGCTGAAAGGCCTGATTGATTTGTCAAACTGGGAATAAATGTGTATATCTCATTACTAAGCAAGGTTTTATCCCACCATTTGCTATATGTGCACAAAGAATGATTTTTGTAATATGTTTGGCTACTTTGTTTATAGTAATAAAATACTTGTTGTCATGGAGAAAGAGAGGAGTAAAATAAAAAATGGTACATTCATAGGATGAAATGCTGCAGAGTCCGGCAAAGGAGGAGACAGACACACAGGTTAGGATATGGAGCAAGAGATCCTTAGTGATAAAAAGCAATGTAAAAGTGTCTTTTGTAGAATGCTCCTCTTGTATACACATTGATCATTTCTAGAAGGATACACAGGAAACTCGCAACAGTGGTTTCATGGGAGAGGGAGGCCTGGTAGTCTGAGGAAGGGAGAGGGAAGATGATCTATTTATTATTATGGCTTCTGTGCCCTAGTTAAATTTTCCCTGATTGTATGCCATACTTTAAATTAAAAATAAAGGATCACTGGGAAGCCTAGGTAGGTGGATCACCTGAGGTCGGGAGTTTGAGACCAGCCTGGCCAACATGGTGAAATTTTGTCTCTACTGAAAATATAAAATTTAGCTATGTATGGTGGTGGGTGCCTGTAATTCCAGCTACTCACGAGGCTGAGGCATGAGAATTGCTTAAACCTGGGAGGTGGAGATTGCAGTGAATCAAAATTACACCACTGCACTCCAGCCTGGGCGACAAGAAGAAACTCAGTCTGAAAAATAAATAAAAACAAAAATAAATAAAGGTAAAGGATCTTCATTTGACTCTTTTTTTCGTCAACATTTCTGAGGCTCATAATTAACTTTTGTGCTTTTTTTCTAAAATGAGCTTGAGCCTCACCATCTGGTTCCCCCGCCCCACATTTCCCTCCATAAATAATAAAATCTATGTTGTGCAGGTGGGCCATAGCTGTCCACACTGAAGAAACAGTGCTAACCGTGGTACATTGTTCTCTAATGGACAAAGCCAATTTTCATGCCAGTAATTCCCACCATGGCCTGAGTAGTAGGGAAAAAAAGGAGTCTGCTGCTATTCTCCAGTTGAAGAAATTGCTCAACTGGAAAATAGTGTGACATGTTCAAGGTCGCACATCCTGCAGGGAGCAGAGCGAATATTCACATCCCAGTTTGACCGAAGCCACGAAGCACGCCCTCTACCTTTTGCCCCAGTCACGCAGGGAATCATTTCTCTTGGGCGCTTTCAGAGGTAATGGCTGTGAGCTACCATTTATTTTGCACCACCCACTTCTACCTGCTGCTGAAATGGGGAACTTCTCAGCCCCGTTCAGTTGCTGGTGAGGATGTGCCCGCCAGCTTTTGGCTCCAGGTGCCTGTTGGAGGAGAGCTGGCTCTTTCAACTGCTATTTCAAGTCTGAGGATGGCCCCAGCCTCCTGGACAGATGGCCAATTGCACTTGAACTCTCAGAGTGCACATACGTCAACAGTGATAGAGAGCTTCAGCTGTGACCAGAGCTGGGACAGCCATCCAAATGCGGAGCCATTCGTCACTGTGGTTGATTCCATAAAATCAGCAATGAGGGGACAGATGAGCGGGGAGGATGCAGCCTGTGCTCTCTGGTGCTTGGCAAAGCTGCGAAGAGCCAGCGCGCACCTGGCTGCACCAGAGTTCAGACCGTTGATCTCTTAGATGCTCAAAATCCACAAGGAATTGCCTTTCTTAATGTGATCACACCCAATGATTGTTTTAAAAATGTACTACTATGACTGCTAGACACACAAAATAATAGCATACCTCTTTTTTTTTTTTTATGCCTTATCCAAAAAGAGCTCTTGGAGAAGGAGGTTCTTTACCTTTTATTCTATTCCAATCCCTATCTTTTTTGATGGTTTATCTTTTTCTTTCTTTGTGGTGCCACTTCATCTTCTAATACTGGCTTCTCTAGTGTGCAAAAGAAAAGTCCCAGCAGAGTGAATCAAATCCCCTATCCATTGTTTCTTAGGCGGTAACTTGGGGGAAGTTGCTGGCTTTGCTTAAGCCTCAATTTCCTTTCTCCCATACTTGGGCCGAGCTGTATCTTTAAAACCCTGGTTAGCTTTAAGGAAGACCTTTAGCATCAGATGTGTAGGATTCAGAGGTTCCAGAGAAAAGGCAGAAAGGAAAGAGCTGGATGACAAGAGTATCCTAGAGCAGATGCAGAAAGGCTGGCTGGAGAACCCAAGGGACAATGGGTTCTAATGCTCTGTGTGAGTGACTGCAAAGTGCCAATACGATTTTTAACTCTTGTGTTCTAACTACCAGAGGAAGCTCTCGGGAGGCATCAGAAGCAACCAATATGGCCTGAGAAACACATAGGAAGGGGAGAGATATGTCTATTTGTAGAACAGAAGTTGATGGGGCCCACTTTGTAGAAGTTCACTTATTCAGTGTCGTGGTTGATTTTATGTGTCCACTTAATTGGGCCATGGGGTGCCCAGATGATTGATGAAACATTATTCTGAATATTCTTGTAAAAGTGTTTTGGGGTGAGGTTAACGTTTAAGTCATTAGACTGAGTCAAGGGGATGGCACTCCATAATGTGGGGGGACCTCATCCAATCTGTTGAAGGCCTGAATAACACAAAAAGGCTGACCCTCCCCCAAGTTTCTCCTGCCTGACTGCCTTTGAACTGGGAAATTGGCCTTTTCCTACCTCCAAACGGAAACTTAGACATTGACTGCTTTTTTTGGGTGTCAGGACTGCTGGTCTTTGGACTGAAATGACACCCTTGCCTCCTCTGGGTCTCCAGCTTGCTGGCTCACTCTGAAGATCTTGAGACTTGTCAGCCCCCCAAATTGCATCAGCCAATACCTTATAATACATCTGTTTACATATCTCTGTCTATCTATCTATCTATCTGTCTGTCTGTCTGTCTGTCTGTCTGTCTGTCTGTCTATCACTTTCTTCATCGTCGTCATCATCTATACATGTATCCTATTGGTTTTGTTTCTCTGGAGAACCTTTATGAACACAGTCAGTGATGAATTCCTGTTCCCACTGTTTGTAGCACTCGGCTTAGTTTTGTGCAGAATGCAAGTAGAAGTTTCCAGGTTCTCTAAGATAGGGGTGAATAAACATTTGTGGAAGTTCAGAGGGTGAGGGGTGAGAGAGTTTGCTATACTAGAAATAATGAGCATTTGACACTTGGCTGTGACAAGAGGAGATCAACAATTATTGAGCATCTGTTTAAAAATACTAGTTCATTTACTTGCCAAAAAGTCTCCAGAAACTAAACACTGTATTTCTCATTTTCTAGACTAGAAGAGGCAAGCTACAAATCTAGACTCATTGGCTCCAGGGTCTATTTACTTTAGGCTCTTAATGCTTCCGGGGCTCATGTCAAGATCATCAGACAGATTCAATAGCAGAATCACCATTCAAATTAATCTCAACAAGCTTGGACTGTAATCTCTCTTTCTCTCTCTCTCTCTCTCTCTCTCTCTCTCTCTCTCTCTCTCTCTCTCTGTTTCTCTTTTTTATTTTGAGACAAAGTCTTCCTGTGTTGCCTAGGTTGGAGTGCAGTGGCGTGATCTCATCTCACTGCAACCTCCACTTCCTGCGTTCAAGTAATTCTCCTGCCTCAGCCTCCCAAGTAGCTGTGATTACAGGCACATGCCATCATGCCCAGCGAATTTTTGTATTTTCAGTAGAGATGGAATTTCACCATATCTGCCAGGATGGTCTTGAACTCCTGACCTCAAGTAATCCTCCCGCCTTAGCCTCCCAAAGTGCTGGGAGTACAGGTGTGAGCCACCGCGCCAGCCCAACTTGAACCATAATCTCAAGTTCACCTCCAGGCACATAGAAAGTAAAAATCAGGCCCCACACTCAGGATGTAAAAAAACAAAGACATATACAACTGTATGAAATTCAGTTCTGGCATCTGTAGAATGGGTAGAAGATATTTATTCATGGAGAAATTGCAAGAAATAATTGCAGCATGATTTTTACAAGCACAAAAATTATTATTGAAGTCAATATTATTAGAGTAAATATCCACACTTTTGAAATTTGCTTATGGCCACATTGCTGTTCCATACCAGCATAATCTTGCTGAATGCAACACACCTTTGTCCTGCTTTGGTGACTTCCCTGATAGCTTGCAGCTGCTTCTTGAACAGCCAGCTGATTCTCACCTCTGACACTTCTGGTTGGAAATGGTGGGTTGATGGTCAAATGTCTTTTTGTTTGCAGGTTCCAGTGTGATCCCTAGGTGAATGAAGACATAGTTTCCCCTCCAGTATCACCTGTAGAATAACAGCCTGAGAAACTCTTTAAATCTATACTTTTATCGATCTATTTGTTTTAAGGCATGGTGTTCTTAAACCATAGTAATTCACAGAGTAATCTCAAGGAGCTTAATGGATGATGAGAGATTTAAGAGCTGGAGCCTGGAATCATGTATCTATTTCCCAGACTTCGAAAGAGGGTGAAAGGAATGTCTTCTATGTGCATGCAAGGGCGGAGAGGGGCAGGCGCATACTAGGTAGAGTGGGGGCATGCACTCCAACCTTGAACAGATTTAAATGACAAGGACATAACAGGGTCAGTCGGAAACTCCAATTTATTCTGTCATTAAATGAATGCTTTATGTCAACCATAGAGCTAAACTCTCAAGTTACAGTTGATATCAGAAACATAAACTCCCACCCCAGAGACAGGCTGGGAAGGTGGAGATGAGTCAGGGAGTCAGTAACTAAACTCTTTTATCAAAGTTATTGAGCAGATGGAAAAGTTTCCATAAAGCTACAATGGTCCCCTCTGGAACCCTGTAACAGGGTTGATTCTTAAAAATAAGTCTTAAGCTCCAGGGGAGGCCATAAAAGAAACCAATAATGATGACAGAGGAGGCTCAACACAGTTAGCCAAAGATTGATCCCCACAAGGGAAGTAAAAGTCTTCTGCCTACGAGTGTCAGTGGGCCTTTACTGCCCACGCTGGGGAAAGACAACTGGCTGAGAGAGGTAGAAGGGTTTAGAGCATTTCCAGGTTGACAGTTAGGTTTCTAACTACTCCACTGCCTTCTTGGGTAGTGAGGGGATCTTGTTAGGGGTTGGGACTGGACACAGCATTATAGAACTTCATCTGGTGTCTCCAAATGGTGATATGGGCTTTGTTTGTCCTGGATTTCTTCTCCCATGAAGGTAGAGGCTGAGGCCACTAAGGCAGCACTGATAGGAGACGAGGTATGGCATCGATCCCTGGCTTCAAAAGGAGAGATCACCTGGTGGACTAAAACGAGCATTTTTACAGTCAGGCGCACTGAAATTCAGCTCACATTTTGATTCTCAAAGGCCGTCTCTGAGCTTTGCTGTCCTTTTCTGAGAAGTGTGGTTAATAATACATCCTTCATAGGATCACTTGGTGATTACATGAAATAATGTGGTCCAATTACCTAACACTGTGCTGGGCATAGATTAAACACTCACACAATAGTAATTTTCTGACTCATCACTTTATAGAACTGGAGACATTCTATCACTGAACAGACTTGGAGTTTGACTCAAACCTTAGAAACTCTACAGACGGATCTTGGCGGGTTCACCTCTCTCACCTTCAGTTTAATTTCCTGTCTTTCCGTCTTCCTTCCAGCCTGCTTTATTTCCACTTAAAGTGTGCCCATCTCCCAATGCTGCTTTCTCTACACTCTGACATTCCCAAACCTGGCTTTGCTTTATCACAAACCGCTATTCAGCTATTCCTGTGACAAAGCCCATCCTTTCCTCTCTCTACACTCCTTAGCATACATCTCTGTAGACAGCTAGAAGCAGTTGCTCTGCTCAGAATGACTTAAGACAGTGCTTATGAGAGTGTGTTTGGTGGGACGTCAAGAATGCCTGTCCTCCCTTAACCCCATCTCCATGCCGGCTAGAAACCTGAATTCGGAATAGAAAGTTTCAGCCACTGTCTTTGGATGGAGGAGAAAAGTGTGTATCTCATTTATTAGAGCTTCCTAGAGCACAAGAAACAAAGAGCAGATTCACATCTCAATAGACTATTTCAGTGCAGGAAAAAAGTCCTCTGAGTCATCAGGCATTGTGGTGAAGGGAAGTTTCCCTCTGAATGCTGAAGATGAGTTTGCCTGTTGCAAAAGAGAGAAAGGTCATCCCATTCAGAAAGAATGGGGTATGCAGACAAAGAGAGAGAGGTTCGAAACAGTTCTCCCTGGTTAAAGCACAAAATATGTAAGGGGAGATGAGCCTGGGGAAGACAGTGGTGCCAGATGTTGAGCAGAATAGGTGGGAAGAACAGAGGCAAAAAAAAAAAAAAAACCCAGCTAGGAAACTGCAGTGAATATTTACTGTGCCCTTTTGCAGGAATTCAAAAGGGACATCAATAACTTTTCCTTAATTATTCCAGGATCAGGGACTAGAGTTCCTCGTAAGATAAACCTATTACAGATCCCGTTGATGAAGAGCAGGGCTCCCTCAGGTTACTCTGAATCAAGGGGAGAAAAAAATTCTTGGAACAAGTATTTTTGGCTAAGGGTGAAATAAGCTGAACTACTCCCATTGTTACCGTCCTATTTAAAAGGCACAATTCGCCATGAGTTCAAAGCATATCTTCATTCAAGGTGACAACTCAGTGATGAATTCTGAGAGACGTTAACAGGAGGACTTATGAGGAACATAGCGAAGGAGTTAAAATTTGAAGGAAAAAAGGATTGGGGATTATACGGACTTGAACTATGGAAAAGGTTGAAATGCATTCAAGAAAGCAATAAAGACTAGTGAACCAGAAACTTCCTGCTCACTTATGATAAAATACCTAGTTAATACCAAATAAAAGATTCAAATAGACTTGTTATGGTTCTTTAGAAAGTCTCTCTAAAATAATGCCCATATCCCACCCCCCCCCCACTTTTTTTTTTTTTTTTTTTAAAGGACTTTGACAAAGTGTTGCATTTAGGAAGGAAGACTGGCTATGGGGAGTAAGCCACTTAGTTAGAATGGCAAAGATATGAGAGGAACATAATTTCTGAATTTGGAATTGTTCTTAGACACTGCAGCAAGAATCCTGCCTTGCAAACAAGACCCGCTGTTTATTTTATATAGGAATTCATGGGCCACCTTGAATACAAAAAATGCACATTGGTTTAGTGGAAGAGATGAAAGATCATGTTTACATTTGCAGTAAAGGGTAAATAGTGCTCTAAAAAAGTAGATACTTCAAGAGAACAGAGAAGAGAGGGAGTGCTCAATGATTGGGAAAAATTGGGAAGGCATCTTAGTAGAGATTACCTTTGAGCTAGTTCTTGAAGGGTCACTTGGAATTCACCAGGTTAGAGCAAGACTTCTGCTTGGGAAGTATGGCCTAGTCCACTGCAGAGGGCAGGTGTCTAGAAAGCATCCATGAAGTAGGCCTTAGAATAAATGAGAGTTTATAGGCTGGGAAAAATACC
This sequence comes from Plecturocebus donacophilus, assembly GCA_004027715.1. Lineage (NCBI taxonomy): Eukaryota > Metazoa > Chordata > Mammalia > Primates > Pitheciidae > Plecturocebus > Plecturocebus donacophilus. The sequence continues at coordinate 32,217 of PVKP010014456.1, read as the reverse complement.
AGTAGTCTACCAAACTGAACACCAAAGAGCATTTATCTTCTTTCATTGTCTATGATCTAACCACTGTTGCTTGCAAGAAATTCATATCTGAACGGGGATTTGAGGAATGTGGATATTTTCCGAATCATAAAAACAAGCATGAATCAAGTCAAGCCCAGTTCTTCTCTTCTTAGAAAAACAAAAACACAAATGTTCCTCCTTTCTATATTTGTTTCCAGGGCTGCTGTAATTGATTACTATAAACCAGGCAGCTTAAAGCAACAGAAACATATTCTCTCACAGTTCTAGAATCTAGGAGTCTAAAATTCCGGTGTCACCAGAGTTGCTTCTTTCTGAAGGCTCTGTGGGAGAATCTGTTCCATGCTTCCTCCTACCTCATGGTGGCTGCTGCAGTTCGTAGAGTTCGTCTGCCCGTGGCTGCACAGATCCCTTGTTCTCTGTGTCTCTCTGTGTTTACAGGGAGATTACAAACATCCGCTGGGATTACAAACATCTGCCACCATGCCCGGCTAATTTTTTGTATTTTTAGTAGAGACAGGGTTTCACCATGTTGGCCAGGCTGATCTTGAACTCCTGACCTCAGGTGATCCGCCTGCCTGGGCCTCCCAAAGCGCTGGGATTACAGGCATGAGCCACCGTGCCCAGCCTTCTTTTCTGTTTCTTATAAGGACAGCCATCATTGGATTTAGTTTAATGCCTAAACTCAGCATTATCAGGTCTGGAGATCCTTAACTCCACTTGCAGAGTCTCTCTTTCAGATATGGCCATATTTACAGGCACTGAGAATCCGCACATATCTTCGTTTAGGGCCACCATTCAACTTACTATACTCCATTTTATTTTTTCCCACAGTTGTCTCTTCCAGAGAGAAGTTGACTCTACCACTTAAAAAGTGAAAAGGGATAGTACCAAAAATTATGATGTCCAAAGTAGAAGACTGCGTATCTAGAAGGCAGAGATTGAGGCAAGGATGATGGTAAGGATACTCCCAAGAGTTGAAAGCCCAGGACATTGAGGGTTGTGGGGGAAAATGAAAGGCAGGAAAAGATAGGGGACAATGCTGTGCATTGCATTTCAGCGTTGAGCACTACTTTATAAGTGCTGCACAGAGGCAAATTAGGTATGCTGAGCAGCCCTGGTGGCCCAGCGGAAGAGGTGTCCATAGAGAATGTTGCAAGAAAGATCAACACTTAGGAGAAAGGTCTATAAAAGAGAAATGAGGGGAAATTTATTACTCTAGCTCCTTCTATTCACCTGTTCCTTTAGGTGAAGTTTCACCCCATGGAGGACCAGTCTTCCACACTTCAAGGTTCTATCATCTGACCTTGAACTCCCTTCAGGAAGCTGGATGCTACTCCTCACGGTGTTGCGGTCCATTCAAGACCAGAAGTGGAGGGCTGACTCAGCATGGCTCAGCACAGTCGAAGTGAGGGTCGTGCAGGTCCAGGGCCTCAACCTTGACCCCAGCCAACTCAGGGAAGCTGGCAAGGGCACCAGCAAAGATGGCAGCCAGGTGGCTCAGAATGCAGGTGGTAATTTTCCAGGGAAGGAGGCTGTAGAGAGAAATCCAATAAGGCTTATGTTTTGTGCCCAATACTAGTATCAAGGCACAGTGTCACATAGACAGTATTTATGTCAAGAATTTGCTGTAAATACTAAAGATTTTTTGCTTTTAAAGGTTGTGTGAGAGCTGTAGTAATATGGAGAAAAAAGGGAGTTAGAGACTTAATTAATACTTTCCGTTCGTAGCATAGCTGCTAATCTAAAAGAAGAAAAATACCCTTGAAAAATTGGTTGGAGGGAATGCATAATAATTTGCTTTGTAAAGCATAAAGTAAGCAAAAAAATTATATGTATATTGTTCACCTGATTATTTACTTTGTTTTTTTTTTTCTTTGCTAACAAGCAGAGAGGGAAGAAAGAAAGAAAAATAGCATCTACCCAACCCAAGCTTTTTATTATATTTTTTAATGGCGAATCTTGCTAGAGCCATAATGAAGCTCTGAAAGAAATAAAAACTTATGATCAGAACAAGCATTACAGACATTTATGTAAAACTGGAAGTGAATAGTATTTTCCCATCTGTTACTAATTCATAACCGGATTCTCTCTGGTATTGTGACTGAAGTACATTTTTATAATTCATTTCTTGGCTTCAACTGTTGGGGAGTTCTCATCTTTGTTAATTTCACAACATCAGATGTTCATGAGGAAGTTACCATTATGACTCACAGTCAACATGTTATCAATTCCAAGAGGGAAGGATGTTAGCCAGATAAAGCGGTGAATCGGAGGTTTTAAAATAGAGCTTTATTTCTAAACACCCTATGTTCCAGGAAACAATTGGGGAAACTAGGAAATGGCTCTGGGGCTGGATTTGAGGATCCCATATGCACAATCACAGCACACCAGGCCATCCTGTGATCCAACAGGCCTCTCTATCCCTGTGCATCCCACGATGCCAAAACGCATTAGCTACTCATTAGCAAAGGTGAATGAACATTTGACAGAATAGAAGTAATCTGCCTGGATAGTGGGAAGATATAGGAAAGGAGAGAGAGAGAAGGAGGAGACAGAAAGGGAGAAGAGTGGGTGGGTGAGGGAGGGAGAGAGAGAGAGGAGACTGAAAGGATGGTGGAAGGAATTCTAAGCTTAGATGGTCCCACACTTTGGCATTCTAAGTCTAGAACAACTCCATAACTAAGAGTAAAAAAAATGACTGTATATATATATATACACACACACATATATATATATATATATTTTTTTTTTTGAGATGGAGTCTCAATCTGTTGTCCAGACTGGAGTGCAGTGGTACGATCTTGGCTCACTGCAACCTCTGCCTTTTGGGTTCAAGCAGTTTTCTGCCTCAGCCTCCCAAGTAGCTGGGATTACAGGCGCTTGCCACCATGTCTGGCTAAGTTTTGTATTTTTAGTAGAGACGGGGTTTCGCCATGTTGGCCAGGCTGGTCTCGAACTCCTGACCTTGTGATCCACCCTCCTCAGCCTCCCAAAGTTCTGAGATTACAGGCATGAGTCACTGTGCCTGGCTGGAAAAATCACTATTTCTTAATAACGACAACCACAGCAAACGTTTCCATAAGCTCAAAAGTTTAAGAGTATAATGTTATTCTAAGCAATCTGCTGTTTGGCTAACATTTGTGAGACATGTAAAGGAAGACAAAATTAGACTGAACCTAACCAAGATTTATTGGATTTTTGCTCAGTCCATTGAGTTTTTAGTATAATAAATGTTCTTTTTTGTTTTTTCCCCCATCGAAATTTCACTTTCCAGATTAATTTCTGAATCTTTGCTTAGATGTTGCTAAGTAGAAGCTACAGTATTTTTACCATGGAAACTTTTGTTTGGTTGTTTGATATACAAACATAGTTTGAAACAACAAATATAAAAGAAAACAAATGTACATATGACATTTCCCAGAACATGAATCTTGTCTTATTGAAATGAACTGAATTCATTATTTTTGGATGCTCTATCCTCTTTCCTCTAGCTATTACTGAACCAAAAAAGGTTTAGCTGGTGTAGGAAAGTTGGTACAACACTTCAGAAAAGCATAGTTATTCCCAATGCAGAAACTTGAGAAAAGCATAATTTCAAAATGAATCAAGTTTAAATTGTCTGACATAGTTATTCCAAATGCAGAAACTCGCCCTAAGGAAATAACCCTCCTTTGAAGGAAATCTTTCTCGTTCAAAATTCTTGACCACAAAGTTATTAACAATGGTTAAAACTTCAAAATCATCTCAGTAGATCACCATGAGTACAAAAAATTTGGGAAACTCATTCATTAGGACAAACTGTTGCCATTTATTTAAAAATTTATTGTTATGAATATTGTGTAGGATCAGGGGAAGATATCTCAGAGAAAGATTATAACTAGTTAGATGGGGATACCTTAAAATTAGTCTTTTGCCAGCAGAGTGCTCTCTGGTTATGAAAATGGAAATTGGGAAGAAAATAAGCAAACAAATAAACCAAACAACAACAACAAAAAATTCTCCCTTACAGTTTTCAGACCTGGTCCTATTTTTTCTGAGCTCAACTTTTTCAGGCTATTCAAACAAAATACAGTACTATAAAAATATTAAAAGTATCAACAAAAGTTTTCTTAAAGTATGCTTTATAATAAACACGTTATCTGTATTATTCTCATTGTGCAGGTGAGAACACCGAAGCCTGGAAATATTCAATCACACTTCTGAGTACTCACAGCTATACGTGGTTGGATGAAGCATTTGAATCCAGGTTGGTTTGACACCAGATCCCTGTGCTTGTGCCAGCAGTATTTAATATGCTCCTTAACGTTAAAGTTAGAGAGGGAGCGATTACAAAATAATAAGAGAGATGATCTGTAGGTGTGAAAGCCATGACAAAAATAAAAATAGAAATTAAGGACACCGTGAGTTCCAAGATGATCAAATACTCTTTGGAAAAGAAAAAACAATTGATGAAAAATTTTAATAAGACTTTTTCTATGTTCAGCATCTTTAGGGTTTGCAACATCATCTCCAGTGACAGCAATGGCAACAAAAACATAGAAATGCTAAAAATGGCCATCCATAGGGGAGGGATGCACTCAGGGTTGTTTCATCAGCCTGGTAGGAAATTGTGCAGATTTTAAAAATTACTATCATAAAACTGTGGAAATATGAAAAATGTTTTTGATCAACTATGAAATGAGTAAAGCAGAACATAAAAAGACATGGGCAACATTAATGCCATCTTGTGAAAATGTGGGTCTGTGCTCAGGGACTGGGGGTAAGGCATTTAGAAAAGAAAATAATTGTGTTTTGGATAATATTTCTCTATTACAATATAATTGGGCTGTTATATCTTCCTTTCAGTAATAGACATAAACACACACATCTTTTAGGTATCACGAATTTCATATCTTTGCTCATTTTAATATATAGAGCTCAACCAGATAAAGGAATAAATTCTATGCATCCATGTAAATTGAATAGAATAATGAACCCATTGTATCCATTATAAAGCCTCAAAATTATTAACTTTTTTTTGCATAAGGCATTATTATTATTATAAAACGAATATGAAGTTTGGGAAAAAATAATCTTTGAGATCATCACCAAATCTGGGGGAAAATGTTATGTTAAAAGTTGAAAATCTATTGAGAGATTTGACTCAGAACTTATCATTCATCTTGGCCCTTCATTTGAGCCAACAACTGCAGCCATCTCTGTTTAATAGAAAGGTGTTAAGGGTTGAGTTCAAAAAAATCATAGAAGAGTGAGAAGAGAAAACACTAGAAATCTGTGCCCGGTTGTCAGAGGGAGATAATTAAGTGTAACTTGAATCAGGGAAAATGATGTCTACTACCAGACCCTCAAGGCCTCCCAGAGGCTGAACCAAGATAACAGGTTAAAACCAGGAGTAAAGTTAAACATCACCAAAGGGCATAACTACCTCAACACCTGGTGAGTAAATATGATTCAGACATATGCACAGGTCTGAGATGCAAGTAGAGAAGGATTTAGACCAAGGGAAGATATTTTAAGGACTAGAGCTAAACACCCCTATGAAAGAAATTGGAAGTTCATTCATTAATTGATCTGCTTATCCATCTATCCACCCATTCATCCATCCACCCACCCACCCATCCATCCGTCTGGCCAGTCAGCCAATGCGTTGTAATTTTGCATAAAAATGAAAGACCTTCAGAATGTTTGGAACATGTAGTACAGGGTTAGTGTAGAAAGAGTCTGAAGTGTTAAGAAGAGGCTTTGTCTAAAAGTTTAGACTTTACACTGAGCCTGATGGAAAACAAATTGAAAAGTTTTGAGCAGCCAAGTGACAAGATCTGCCTTTTAGAAGCAAGTGGCTAGTAATTAGCATATGGTCGCCAAAGGGCTACAGACTTTAATTTCTCAGAGAGGCACATAGAAAAGGGGAGTGTCTGAGTTGTCTGACCAAGCCTGGAAAGAAACATTCCAGCGGATTTTCTGTCAGTGAGGCTACAGGGCCTCCAATTATTCCAGGAAACCACGCCTTTCTTTTTTAATCATACATAACCATCATCTATCAATCAGGCATTTAATCTAAAAGGTTCAGTTGAGCTGAGCCACTATTTTCCATAGTCAATTTTAACTACTATTTTAGATTCACATCAAACTTGTCACTAGGGTCGATACAACAGCATAGAAGAGGTAGAAAAATGCTAAAGAGTAATCAGATCCCTGTTTTTCCCACGATGATGTTACTATAACACCCTTCCATGGTGTATCTGTTTAAGAAATAAGTAGGAAAAATGACAACGGACTGCTTTCAATGGTGACGACAAGTCACTTGATTTCAACTCTGCAGACATTTTTCAGATTTTGGAGAGAAGTGTAGAAAATTCAACCTGCCACAGATTCTTTCCTCTGCACTCACCAAATCCCTAGCAGTAACCCAAAAATATGACAGCCAAATATCATCTATGTTAAATTACTTTTTCAATAGTAGATGATTTATAGTTGATTAGGTAATTAAATCAAATACAAGTGGCTGAAAGTAAATCTATTTTTATCATCCCTGTAAATTAAAAGTTCCGCATCATAAAAAATCATGACCATCTTGAAAATGACTAGTCAAGTGCCTTTTAGAGGCAAGCAGGATTTATTGTCAATTAACGTATTGAACTGTGTAGTCAGCATAACCCTGTGCTCAAGACTTTTAAAATTATTGGCTTCCGCTTCTGAGCTGCTCCGTATCTTGGTAATGAAATGTATCTAGCTATTCTCATATTGAACAATTCCGTAGGTTGGGTTTATATCTCACTATAACAACATTTCATTTTATTATTATCTTCAATCCTCTGTAATGAATACAAATACATTCCTTTTTTCCATCATGAGTTTATCAATTTTCATTGATTTGCCTATAATGAATACAGTCAGAAAAAGAAAGCCAGACAGATCATATCCATTAAAGTGTCTTTAGCTTCAAAAGTTTGTCTGTGGCATTGTTTAATTTAAAAAGAAAAAGAAAGTCATCAGGAAACTAATTAAAAAGAGGCATTACTTTCAGGCCTGCTTATACACAAGAAGTCAATAATTATTGCATAAAGGGACTGAGGAGCTATCACCCTTCTAGAAATTTTGCATTTGCATCTGGCCCACTTGAACAAGCAAAATTATTATTCCTATCAAATATTTAGTGCATATAGATAATCATATTATCTATTATAATGTTGTACATTTTTCTAAGTTAATAAAGGTCAACTAAAACTGTAAAAGCCAAGATGTGTTCATAACAAGTTCAGTTTTTATAACTAGATACATTTGACAGCTTGTGCATGTATCTTTTTGGAGGCATTGCTCTATAAGCTCACACTGGCTCTGTGTCAATGAGAAATTCATGTGTGTTTCCTGTTGTATATATCTTTATCTGAAACATGATTTTGTGTGAGGTTCTTTTCCATAAAGAATAATTTTCTGTTCTATTAGTTCTATTATAGTCCATTAGTCCATTCTGCATTACTATCAAGGATGAACTGAGACTGGGTAATTTATAAAGAAAAGAGGTTTCTTTGGCTCACAGTTCTGCAGGCTGCACAAGCATGACTTCAGTCTACTCAGATTCTGGTGAGGCCTCAGGAAGCTTCTACTCATGGTGGAAAGTGAAGCGGGAGCAGACGTGTCATATGCTGAGAGGCAGCAAGAGAGGAGGAGGTGTCAGACTCCTTTAAATAACCAGCTCTTGCATGAGCTGGCAGAGAATTCACTTATTGTCATGGGAAGGCCACCAGGCCTTTCATAAGGGAACCACCCCCATAACCCAAGCACCTCCCATCAGGCTCACCTCCAACACTGGGGATCTCTTATCAACATGAGATTTGGTGGGGTGGTTTGATATCCAAGCCATAACATCTAGATACCACTGAATTGGGAGCTCCGTAAGGCAAGTAGCTTTCCCAAGGTCACATTGCTCCTGTGTGGCAGCTTGGAAGCCAAATTCAGATAGTGGACTCCAAGCCAAGTGCTCATCCTACCTCCCTGCGAGGCAAGGAACAGGATCCTGCCAGGGTAAGGGCATATATCCCCATTTTTGTGCAGATGAGAACTTAAAGTGAAGGCTACAAGATGCCCACATTTATTTTTTTCTCTAATTGCTTTCTACTTGAGCTTGGAGAAGGACATCTTGAAGTTAAAGAAGGGTTAGTTGTGAGTGAAAAATCCCCGTTTTCTGGGGTATGTAAAGAAAGCAGCCATAGCAGCGCGAGCACGTTAGAGATGTGTCTGCAGTCTTTTCAAAATTGTTTAATTCTAACTGTTGTAATCAAAATCCAAGTGACGATGTCTTCAGTGACATTTCATGGTCCTATAACCATTGCATCTGTTTGGGCTTAGCGTTTGCATCCCCATGTGGTAGTATTATTGGTATAAATCAAGTAATTCAATAGCATTTTAGGAAGGGGAAAAGCTGATGAAGTAACAAAGTTTTCCAGATTTCCTTCTTACTCCCTCTCTATTTGTAGTTGATAGGAGTACCTTCCTGAGAAGAACACCTGGAGCTCCCAACTTCTTATGCAGGGGCATGAGATCTGAACCTGAATCTAGTTCTGATGTTAGAATTTCTCTCATGGGGTAAAGAGTTTACCCTTGACAAAGCTACTGTTTAAGCTTTCCTAGTGAGAGCGTAAGACACATGAACTGCTTCATTTAGGATGACCGTGAAATTGGTCACTCCAATGGGGCCATGGAGAGTCCATGCACAAACTGGGACTATTCCAGACAAAACAGAGTCTATGTTCACGCTTCTTTTTCTTCCCCATATGTTTTGCCCTTAACCTGTAAGAAGTGCTGAGTATACTTTGTTTAGAATAGATTTTAATTTTTGTTCAGGCAGAACTTGATAGTCAATATATGGCACATGGGGCACCAGCATTGGCATTATCTGGGAGCTTGCTAGATGTACGGAACCTTGTACCCCATTCCAGAGGTACTGAATCAGAATCCGCATTTTAACAGGATCCCAAGGAATTTCATTTGTAGGTTGAAGTTTGACAAGCAATGAAATATGACATATTCGACTTGGCACAGTTTCAATAGTTCTTTAACTTGGCTACCCATTACATTCATCTGAGCCATTTTGAAAAACATACAGATTCATTCCATATGCCCCAATATTTCCACCCCTTGGAGTATAATTTTTTTAAAAATACTATCATGCATGTCCACAAAGGAATACATTAAAAAATGTCCACTGCAACATTGTAAGAGTCAAAACTTGGGAACATTTTAAATGTCCATCAATAAAAACATGGATAAATAGTGATAAATTCAAACAATAAAATATTATATAGCAGTGCAAACAAAGGGTCTGGTAGTATATTCATCAATATGGTTATATCTTAAAACATACAGCTGTGAGATCAAAAATGTGGAAGGCATTTGAATAGGGAGTGAGAAACTTAGACAAAAGGTAATTACTATTTGATTCCTTGGATCCAATACCATTCTTCCCAGTTACAAGTACAAATACTTGGCTCCCCTTTTTTTTTGGCTTAAATACACAAATGTTAGAATTCTCAGTTGGCACCAACCAACATTGTCTTGATTAAGGCATATTCTAAGATAACCTCTCTCATAACAGTCTGTTTAGTGCCTCATTTAAGGTCAGTTATTAATTTGCAAAGTCATATGACAAAACCTAATGTTTGTAGTATTTAATAGTCCCAAAGTATTTCTTACTCTCTCACCCTATTTGATTAAATAATCTAAGAATTGTGTCTTTTACCTATTTAGGAGATGCATTTCAGTGCTAGGAATAGAGCTTCATCTATAGTGGTTTGATCACACAAGAATTTATTCATTAACATAAGAGTAGTCTGAGGGTAGGGTAATTCAGAGCTCTTATGGTGGCTTACAGGGTCAGCATAGATACTTTGTTAATCCTAATGCTGATTTCCATATACAAATTCTCCTCACAGTCCAAAATGACTGCTGATGTTCCAGCCATCACATCTATATTAGAAGCAAAAGGAAGGAAGGGTGGTCATGAGAAACGAAGGAGTGAGTGCTAAGCTGAGACAGCTTTCACTAAGTCACCTTTTTTTTTTTTTTTGACAGAATCTCTCTCTGTTACCCAGGCTGGAGTGTAGTGGTACGATCTTAGCTCACTGCAACCTTTGCCTCTCGGGTTTAAGTGATTCCCTTGCCTCAGCCTCTTCAGTAGCTTGAATTCTAGGTGCTGACCACCATGCCTGGCTAATTTTTATATTTTTAGTAGAGACAGTGTTTCACCATGTTGACCAGGCTGGTCTTGAACCCCTGGCCTCAAGTGATCCACCAGCCTCAGCCTCCCAAAGTGCTGGGATTACAGGTGCAAACCAACATGGCTGGACAGCTTTTAAAAAATCCTACACAAAACTTCCACTGATATCTCATTGACCAGAACTATACATGAGGCTAAAAAATAGTCTTTGAACTTATGCAGTGTCATTCCCTATATTCACATTCCTCTGCTAAGAGAAAGAGAACGGAGTTGAGGCAGGCGGTTGGCAGTATCTGTCCACCTTTCCAAATCAGTGTGGACCCTTTTAGCTCTTGAGTGTTCAACCCTGGTCAAACCACACCATCATCCCTCATCCTCCTCAAAGGAGGGTATGTTAATAGAATCTGTATGGCCCAGTTGGAGGGAAGTTTGAAGAAATGTTTTTCTTTTCTTTCCGTACTAAATGAAGAGGGGTTTGCATGGGAGTGTGGGTGGCCCTAGTTATGAAATGATAAGGAGGGCCCAGGGAGAGCTTTCGGGGGGAGGACACACCTGTGTTAAATCTTAAAGGAGAAGTCCAGAGTGGGAAGATGTTTCTCGAGACAGCAAAGTGTCTAACAGGAAGTGAATGGACCTAAGTTTCCCAGCCCTTACTTAAAGGCTTTCCTTCAGAGGCCATCACCCTAGACTAAGGTTGGCAAACTTTTTATGTAAAGGACCAGATAGTAAGTATTTTATGCTTTATGGGCATACATTTCCTACTGCAAGAACTCAACTCTGTCTCATTGCAGCAAAAAAGCAGTCACAGACAATAGGGAAACAAATGGACATGACTGTGTTCCAATAAAACTTTATTTACAAAAACAGCAGTCAGCCTCACGCTGTAGTTTACTAACCTCTGCCCTTGAGGAAATTCTAAACGATCCTTCTATTCTCCTTGTAGAAGACGAGATTGCACAAGTTTTGGCATATGAAGAAGCAATCAATAAATACAAACAAGAAAATATGTAGGATAATCGTATTATCTGTGCCAAACAGAAAATTGCAGAAACATTTCCTTTTTACAGATTCTTGAGATTTTTTTCTAAGTTTTTAACAATTACAACATGCCATCTTTTTAGCATTTGTAATAAGCGTCACTTTAATATCTAAATTTTCATTAGTGCTTTACTTTTGCCTTCTTTTTTCTCATAGAAGGCCTCCAAAGCTGTATACACTTTCAGCCCTTCAAAAAACAGATCCATTCCTGCCTGGAGGCATGAGAAAACTGCACATTGGGGGAATTGCAAGTAATTTGGTATTGCTCATGCGAAATAGGGAGGTGATTAACATCACAGTTGGAAGGCCTGGGTTGAAATCCAGATATTACTAGTTATTAGCTGTAAGACTTGGGAAAGTTATTTCCCTTCCATATGTATGTATGTATGTATGTATGTATTTTTTAATCTATAGAATGAAGAAGATAGGAATATTTTTGGCCTCAAAGGGTTACTTTGGGGTAGGGGGGTGTGAGATGATATAATCCAAACACAGGGTTCAGTGTAATGTGTAGTATACAGTGAGGGCTTAATAAATGCTACTGGTAAATGCTGGTAAAGATGAGGACAAGTGAGTGGAATAGTGAGGGCTGTGGTAGGGGCGGATGTGCAGACGAGCCCTGGTTTAGAGGACCCTTTACACCACAGCAGGAATTTAGAATCTGTCCTGCTGATTATGGGAATATAGGAGTTTTGGTCCAAGGCTGGCTTGCACAGACTTTCATGGGCTTCTGAAACCGTGACTCACAGCTCTGAGAAAGGAGGCCAAGGAGCCCAGCTCTGTCAATACCTGCAACGTCAGCGGAGCTGGAGGTTTAGTGTTCAATCCCTCCCGGGAATGTCTTCCGCTAAGTTACATTACCCGGCTTCTGGGGCCCATAGCAGAGGGAAATGAAATGCATCAGCGAAGGCCTGGAAGTGTTCGAAAGGACTGGCGTAATTAAAGCTATCTATCCACATTGCTGAGCACGGGAAGGTGGGTGTGGAGATTTAGATCAAAGAGCAGTATCCATGCCAAATCCCCGGGCATTCCCTGGAGCCCCAGGTAGAGCTGTCCATCTCTGCAGTGACCAGACAGGGGACTCTAAGCACACACTGCCTGTCTCTTCATTCTTTTGCTGAAAGCTCAGTTGGTTTGTGAGAAGGTGAGGCCAGGCAGTGTTCCTAGGAAATGCTCAGACACATGGGTGGTATTAGGCCTGAAAATTACCAGACCCTAGGGGCCAAGTCTGGATGAGACAAGCAATAACCTTATACTCTCTGGGTGCTTCAGCTTTTATTGTAATGTTTAATTCAATTGAAATAGTAATAAACCCCTTTGTGTAATGCTTTGTTAAATATTAGACTATCACTTTAAGAAATTAGCTATACGATAAAGCAGAATATTCGTCTTGTATTCACTTTTGTATCCCCGATGCCTAGCATGGTAAAAGCACACAACGGATTTGTTGATATACATGGTATAAATAAGTCAATAATTTTGGAGGCATTGTTTTGGCAGGTATAGGGAGTTCAATGAGGGAGAATTTTTACCGGTATTAGTCCATTGTTTTATCGCTATAAAAGACTAACTGAGAATGGATGATTTATAAAGAAAAGAGGTTTAATCAGCTCATGGTTCTGCTGGCTATACAGGAAGCATTACTAGGGAAACCTCAGGAAACTTGCAGTCATGGTGGAAGGTAAAAGGAAAGCAGGCATGTCTTACATGGCAGCCCCAGGAGGAAGAGAGAAGGGGGAAGTGCTACACACTTTTAAACAACCAGATCTTGTGAGAACTCACTTGCTATCACAAGAACAGCAAAGGGAAGGTCTATTCCCCATGATCCAATCACCTCTCACCACACCCCTCCTTCAATATTGTGAATTACCATTTGACATTTGATTTTGGCAGGGACACAAATTCAAACCATACTATACTTCTATCTTAAGGGATGTCCCATTAGCCTGTATTATTCATGATTCACTCTTTCACTCATTTATTTTTACTATTTTCAAATTCTAAAACAATTTTATTAAGATATAATTTACATGCCAGACAAATTCACTCCTCTAAAATGTACAATTCAATGGCATTTAGTATATTTACAGAGTTGTGCATTCATCACCACAGTTGATTTGAATGTTTCCATTTCCTGAAAAGAAAGTGTGCACTCCTTAGCCTCTAATCCTTTCATCCTTTCCGTCCTAGGAACTCAGTTATCTATTTTCTGTCTTTATTCATGGGCATTTCATATAAATACAATCATATGTGATCCTTGACTGGGTTTCTAAACGTATCATGTTTTCAAGATTCATCAGCACTGCAGCATGTATCAGTACTTAAATTTTTGTTTTGCTTTGTTTTTTGAGATGGAATCTGGAATTCAGTGGTAGGATCTTGACTCACTGCAACCTCCACCTCCTGGGTTCAAGCAATTCTCATGCCTTGATCCCCCCAGTAGCTGGGATTACAGGTGTGCACCACCCTGCCCAGCTAATTTTTGTATTTTTAGTAGAGATAGAGTTTCTCCATGTTGGCCAGGCTGGTCTTGAGCTCTTGACCTGAAGTGATCTGCCCAACTTGGCTTGCCAAAGTTCTGGGTTAACAGGTGTGAGCCACCATGCTTGGCCATTACTTGATTTCTTGTTATCACTAGATAACATTTCTTTGAATGCATATATACTGCATTTTGTTTGTGCATTCAGCAGTTAATTAACATTTGGGCTGTCTCTACTTATTTAGTATAATGAAACTTTTTCATTCTTAAACAATGATTGGCATCTACTGTTTTCTAGGCACTCTTCTTGTCTCCTTATGTGAAGACAAGTAAGAGTTGGTCTCTGTCCAGGTAAAAAATTGCAATCTTGAATCATGGTTAAGGAGTACATACTTTGAGAGGCTAAAGAAATCTAAGAAGGGTGCAAATATGTTTGCAACTAAAATAATGGAATCAGATATTAAAGGTAGATGAGTGGAAGTTGAGTGGGAAGGCTAGAAGGTGACCCCAGGTAGAGGAAACAGAGTGGATGTTTCCTGCTGTGGTTAACCCCTGTGTTTTCAGTACAGATCTACTAGGTAGGGGTGGCTGGAGGTCAGGTAGCATGGTGGGAAGGAGACTGAGCCTGACTGGAGCTTCCCTACTCTAGAATTTGTAGGGAAAACAGCAAAAAGCAAGTTTCTCACCCACCCCAGAGCCTTGATCATTCAGGTTCTATTCTCTGATACATTAAGCAACTATTTATTGAATACTTATTATTCCTACATACTGAAGACAGAGTGGGAAATAAGAGGATGAAGACAACATCCTTGCACTCATGGAGGTCACGTTTTAGTATGGAAAAAAAAAACAGAAAAAAACATGCATGAAAATGTATATACATATGGACATACATATAATTAGATTATCCTATGTGCCCCCTTCTAGAATTTTTTTTTTTTTTTTTTTTGAGATGGAGCCTTACTCTGTTGACCAGGCTGGAGTGCAGTGGTGGCGTAATCTTGGCTCACTGAAACCTCTGCCTTCCGGGTTCAAGCAATTCTCTTGCCTTGACCTCCTGAGTAGCTGGGATTATAGGTGTATGCCACCATGCCCAGCTAATTTTTTTATTTTTAGTAGAGATGGGGGTTTCACTGTGTTGGCCAGGCTGTTCTTGAACTTCTGACCTCAAGTGATCCACCTGGCTTGGCCTCCCAAAGTGTTGGAATTACAGGCACTAGCCACTGTGCCCAGCCTAAAACTTGCTTTTTAATTTGATATTTTACTTAAAGAACATCTTGGCAATTGAACCATAAAAGCATTTAAGCATCTACCTCTTGTTTTTTTTGTTTTTTTGTTTTTGCTAAGCTACATGGCATTCCTGTTAGAGTAAGGATAATTTATTTAAACAGCATTAAGTAACAATCATTGAATTTTTTCACCAGGCTTCATGGTGAGAATGTTGCAACAAATACACTTGACTAATATCTCTGAGGGTAAGTCAGGAAAATTGCAATCTCAGGATAAAGAATAACATGTGCATTTCTTTTTTTCCCAAGACGGAGTCTTTCTCTGTCACCCAGGCTGGAGTCTGGTGGCACAATCTCGGCTCTCTGCAACCTCGGCCTCCCAGGTTCAAGCAGTTATCTTGCCTCAGCCTCCCAAGTAGCTGGGATTACAGGTGCCTGCCACCACACCTGGCTAATTTTTGTATTTTTAGTAGAGACGGGGTTTCACCATGTTGGCCAGGCTGGTGGTCTCAAGCTCCTGACCTCATGATCCACCCACCTTGGCCCCCTAAAGTGCTGAGATTACAGGCATGAGCCACCGTGCCCAGCCGATGATGTGCATTTTTTAATAGTTTACCTTGCCAGATTGTCTTTTAGAAAAACTGCAGTGAGCTTATACTCCTATCAATAAAGTAAAAGAGCACTGCATATAATACTGAAACATTTTAGATAGATGAACATGACTTAAGTGTGTATTTTAGGAATGTTACATAGAGGTTGCTTTAATTTTACAGAATGGGTTTGAGGTGGTGTCTATATCCATGTGTGTTACTGTGACAAAATACTCTAAACTTGGTAATTTATAAAGAAAAGAAATGCATTTGCTCACAACTCTGGTGGCTGGGACGTCGAAGAGCAAGGGCCTGGCCATTGTGGTGTCTGTGGATGGCTGGCCTCTGCTTCCAAGATGGTAAGTTGTTGCTCCATCCTCCTGGGGGAAGAAATGCTAGATCCTCACATGGCCGAAGGCAGAAGGGCAAGAAAATTGAACCCCAAATAAAGTCTTTTTTTTATAAGAGCCCCAATCTCTTCATAAATGAGGAGTCCTCATGGCCTGATCACCTCTTCAAGGTCCCGTCTCTTAATCGTATTACACTGGTCATTAAATGTCAACACCTGAATTTTGGAGGGGACACATCCAAACCATAGCCTGTGTAAAGATAGAATGAAGGAGAAACGGGTTTGCAGTCACCTAGAGTGAGAGGTGGCGTGGCAGAAGCAGAGGGTGTGGATAGTGCAGAATCCAGGCATGAGAACTCACACAGGTTGACTGTGGAAAGGAGGGAATGTAATTTTCAAACGTTATCTTAGGGGTGAAAGGATTCAGACAAAGGCCTGCATCCGAAAGATGAGGAAACCAAGACCTTGAGAGAGGAATTCACTCTTGACTCTCAGCATCCAGTGTTGTTTCAAGCTTTGCATTAAAAAGACACAGACTTCAGAACTGCTCAAAGAGCTTACCTTAAATGACTTACACGAAAGCCTGATGAAACAACAATAATTTTTAAAAATCCCAAACTCTCAGTGTGGGAAATTATACTTGATTTTGGAAAGAGGCCCTGGACAGAGCTTCCCGTCTGGGGCAACATATGGAACTAGGCGCTGTTTCTGAAGAAGGAACGTAGGTGTGAAGCTGCCAAGGGACCAGACAGCATTCTTGAAAATCTTAAGCTTCCTCTGGGTATCCATCCCTGCAGCAAAATGGAGGTTCATTGGTGGGGTGCCCAAGTGAGACCAGAAGACTTAGAAGAAAATTACCTTCCGGTTACTGGGACTCGGTTTCAAGACACAGACAACTGTGGCTTCTCTAGAAATTAGAGACTCTAACGAATTCCACAGCTTGAAGTATGGACCCAAGTATCCAATTCCGGAAAGCACATTTATATTAGATCAACACTTCCACCAGGAACATCAGAAAACACCTTATTATAATAAAAGGCATTTGATAGTTATCAAATCAGTTATTTGTTGGACTTAGGGGAAGTTCTGGAGAGAAGAAAAACCTACGAATTAGCCCAGCAAACTGAATAATCTGAGCAGAAAGCATCTGCTAAGAGCCAGAGAAATTGACGAATGTTTTTCAGTGTCAAAGCATTGTAGAGGCCACAGAGCAAACCAAATATGGAGTTCAGAATTATCCAGACAATTATAAAACAAAGAAATGCATTTGCTCACAACTCTGGAGGCTGGGAAGTCCAAGAGCAAGGACCTGGCCAGTTTGGTGCTGTGGATGGCTACCCAGTGGCCAAGATTTCAGAAAGAAGAGAAGTTCAAGAAAAGAACCTGATAATCTACATTAAGTTTTCTCTTTAATCATTGGCTAACTTGTGAAAGGAGAAAAGGATAAGAGGCAGAATCACTGGGAATAAACTTGCTGCTGGGAGGCTATTTATCTAGCCAAGGGTAAACAGGAGGTGAGGATTAAGTTTAGGATTCATCAAAGTGCAGAGCTCTATATGCATGGCAGGCATTTAGTTAGGACAACTGAAGGGACTATATCCTAGAGGGAAAACTGAAATAAAAATAGAAGTGTTCTTAAAAGACTACAACATACTTTGGATCATCTTGATTCTTAGTTACATGAAGGTGATCCATTATTAATTAAACTTTCTGCTAGAAGCTAAATAAATACTTCTAGGACAAAGATAATGCAAATCCTCTATACCTTTTAAAACTTTGTGTTGTGTGATATTCATCCAGAAATGATCAGGCATACCAAGATATGAAGCTGATAGAAGAAATGGACAACAGATCAAACCAGAGTGATTTAAATATTGGATAGTATGTCAAATGTGGACTGAAAAACAACTCTGATTAAGATGTTCAGAAAATGAGATGAGATAGAGAATTTAGAAAATTAACAGTAATACGGAGAAGTTAACTGAAGTCAAACTCTAGAATTATAAAAAATATATAGTAATTAAATCATAAATTGATCATATATGAAGAGAGTATTAATGAAATAGAGGGTGTTAGTAGAAGGCATTCAGACAGAAGTTCAGAGGAAAAAGGTATCCATTAAAAACAAACAACAACAATAACAAAAAAACCAAAGCCCAGAAAAGTGACAAATGGAGAACAGTGTTTGCTTTATCAACATGTATGTATATATTTGAAGAAATGATTACTGAGAAGTTCCCCAAATTGATGAAAGGCATAAACCCACAGACTCAGAAAGCACTACAAACTCAAGTAAGATAAATACAAAATCAACCACTCTATGTTATGTTATAGTCATACTGTAGAAAAACAAAGACAAAAAAATCATAAAAACAGAAAAAATCCAAATCATATTCAAAGAATTAGTAATAAATATGATAGTTGATTCTTAGGAAAAAAATGCAAACCAGAATGAAATGCAGGGAAAAAGTAAATTTCAACTTTGAATTTATATAGAGGGATTTAACATTTTTGAATATATTTGAACATGTATGTTTGTAAAATATGTATCGACTGGAAAATAATATTGTCTTATGTGATTTAAAGTATTTAGAGAGTAAAAATATATGACAATATAAAAAAAGGCAGGAGAGAGACAGTAAATGGAGTTAAAGTATACTAAGGTTCTAACATCAGGAAAGGAATTAAAGCAATAACTTATATTTGACTATAGTCAAGGATGCATGCTATAATCTCTAGAGCAACTATTAAGAGAGTAGTAAAAGGCTGGGTGTGGTGTTTTACACCTGTAATCCCAGCACTTTGGGAGGCTGAGGCAGGTGGATCACCTGAGGTCAGGAGTTAAAGACCACCCTGG
Source organism: Plecturocebus donacophilus (assembly GCA_004027715.1). Taxonomy (NCBI): domain Eukaryota; kingdom Metazoa; phylum Chordata; class Mammalia; order Primates; family Pitheciidae; genus Plecturocebus; species Plecturocebus donacophilus. The sequence goes on along the minus strand of PVKP010014456.1, from coordinate 13,438 downwards.
CCAACATGGCAAAACCTGTCACTACTATTAATATGAAAATTAGCCAGGCATGGTGGTGGGCACCTGTAATCTCAGCTACTCAGGAAATTAAGGCAGGAGAACCACTTGAACCTGGGAGGCAGAGGTTGCAGCGAGCCAAGATTGTGCCACTGCACTCCAGCCTGACCAACAGAGCAAGACTCTATTAAAAAAAAAAAAAAAAAGCAAGACTTTCTTTCAAAAAAAAAAAGTAGTAAAAGTATGCATAATTATTATGTCAACAGAAGATGAGTTGGAAGGATAAAAATACTCCAACAGAAGTCAAGAGAAATGAGAAAAAGGAACATAGAATAAATGGGATAAATAGAAAAAAATAGTAAGGTAGTGTTAAACCTAAGTATATCACAAATTATGTTAAATGTAAGTAGATGAATAACGTAATTTAAAGACAGAGTATCAGAGTTCAATAGATAGAAAGATGGAGATGAGATATTTCCTGCTGAAAAAAAATGTTCCTTAGATGTGAGGATAAATTGATGTTAAAAAATAAAGGCATGGAAATAATATGCCATGCAAATAGTATCCAAAGGACAGCAGATAGAGCTATGCTAATATAATTGTGGACCCACAGGGGATTGTAGCTGGACTCAGTGGATGGCATCAACCCAAGGAGAATTTGAGATTTATTTATTTATTCAACACATGGTAGCTGCATGTCTACCATTTGCCAGGAAAGAAGGAAAGCTGTCAGACACAGGAATTTCAGTCAATAGGAAAACAAGTTAGGAAACATATGTTGAAATAGGGAGGGAGTTATGACTTTTTTTCTTTTTAACTTTTTGAGAAATTTTATTTTAAGCTTTTTATCACTAATTCAGATTGATGATATGGGAAAATAGGTGAATTTAAAACCTCTTAAATGTATTTGCTTGCACTTGCATTTTTAATAGGATAATATTAAAAGGGGGAAGGTGTATTTGTGCTCTTTCAAGACACTTACTCTACATTGTCATGAATAAAGCATAGACCAGTTCAATGAAACTTTTCTCTACTGCCACTGAATTACCATTTCTGTCTGGACAAGACATTTCTTCTTTCTGGGCTAATTGAGGTGACATAGGAGCATCAGACTAGAAGTTCCCACAAGTTTCTGGGATTCTATTATTTTAAGATATGTGAGGGCTATCTAATAACTCAGATATCCAACATGAGCCACTCAAAAATGGTTGAGTTCTTCTCTGTAAGTTGTAAACTTTAAAAATAATAATTCTTACAATGAAATAATTTATTATTGTTAGTATTACTTTATATCAGCTAACACTTGTCAAGTGCTTGCCATGAGGGATCCTCATCAGAACCTTCCACTTATTTTATAACTGAAGAAGCAACTCACTAGGTCATTTAACTTGTAGATGTTGAATGGTCAGATGGTCTGTATGGAAGACACATATTTATGGTTTTTATGGACTGAATGTTTGCATCCCATCAAAATTCATATGTTGAAGCTTTAGCCCCTGCTATGGTTTGGCTGTGTCCACACCCATATCTCATCTTGAACTCTAGTTCCCATAATCCCCACATGTCATGGGAGAGACCTGGTAAAAGGTAATTGAATCATGGGGATGGTTACCTACATACTGTTCTTGTGATAGTGAGTGAGTTCTCACAAGATCTGATGGTTTTATAAAGAGGTTTCCTCCCCTTTGCGCTGCATTTCTCCTTGTTGCCACCATGTAAAGAAGGAAGTGTTTGCTTCCCCTTCCACCATGATTGTAAGTTTCCTGAGGCTTCCCGAGCCATATGGAACTGTGAGTCAATTAAATATTTTTCCTTTATAAATTACCCAGTCTCAGCTATATCATTATAGAAGCCCAAGAATTGATTAATATACCCCCAATACAATGACATTTAGAGGTGAGGTCTTGGGACAGCAATTAGATTTAGAAGAGGTCATGAAGGTGTGTAGTCCCCATAATGAGTTTAGTGTCATAAGAAGAGTAAGAGACACTATGGCACGCTCTCTCTCTTTCTCTCTGCCCTTCTCCCGCTCTTTCTGCCATGTGAGGACACAGAAAGAAGGCAGCTTTTGGTAAGACAGGAAGACAGCCCTTACCAGGAACCAAATCAGCCAGCACTTTGATCTTGGACTTCCCAGCCTCCAGAACCATCAATAATAAATGTCTGCTGTTTAAAGTCATTCAGCCTACAATATCTCTTTTGTTAGAGCAGCCCAAGATAACTAAGATAATTGTCCTCTTCTCTCCTCATATATACTCATTTCTTCTTCAAAGACCACTAGTAAATCAGGAACTCACCCTTATTCCCAGTCCCAATCATCCTGCACATAAGCAAGGCTGAGTTTCAGGGGGCTTAGCCCCTGCCTCAGTGTGAGATTACAGTTTATTCTCTAATTAATTATGCAGCAGCATCTTTGGCTAATAAAGTGTAAACAGAGAACATTTAATCCAATTCATCATTTTTTTTCTCCATTGTGAGCAGCCTGTCAAACACAATCAGATTCCCCAAGCAAAGCAGAGAAGAGGCAGGCGTCAGCCACACCTGCTTAGCAGGGTTGCTAGCAGGAAGCTCACAGAGAACAGTTGGCTGCGCAGATGGCAGAGATGGGAAGATATGGGGGGAAATCCACTTCCTGACTGGAGCTCAGTGCAGAAGGATCATTTGAGAGTTGCAGACAGAGAAAAACTCCCTCATGCCTCTGATTTAGTCCAGGCAATGGGAGAGAACATAGGGAAAAAAACCCACAAATATTTACAAAGAACTTCCTATGTGTTCAAAATTTAACCTACAGAATCTATATTAAACAATCATCAGGCTAGAGATTGGCTTTCCTACTTTCCAGATGAGAAAAATGAAGACACAACAGGTAAAATGACTTACTTAAGGTCATACAGCCAGTAAGTAGAGTTGCAGGGATTTGAATCCATGCCTTCCAGATTCTCTTCTCTGTTCTGGGCTTATTAAAGAATGTCCAATGAGCATCCACCAAGCAATTGTTCCATGCCCACCTCTGGAAGAAATGTTAGGTAGAGATGCCAAGAATGTGGACAGCATCATCCTTACTTTGAAGATATTCCTGATACAAATAGAGAATAATTAATATATCAGGACTACTTTTAAAACAGGGGTATGTTGAACTATGTGGCTATAACATTAGGAAGTTAGGAAGGGACAGATAATCACAGTTTGGTGTTGCTAGAGTAGTTGTAAACTCATAACATCTCAATATTGCAAGGGACCATCATAATTATGTGCAAACATACTCTTAGGAGCCCTTGAGGGTGAAGTGCATATCTGGTTCATTGGTCTGCCCAATGTTTTGATCAGTGTCAGGAAATAATTATTGAATATGTAAATAAAAATTACCCTTACTGTATAAAGAAACTCAAACATCATCTTCTATATATTTTTTTATTTTCGTTTACACTTTCTCATTTTAGTTTTTATTTTTATGTTTTGAGACAGAGTCTTGCTGTGTCATCCAGGCTGGAGTGCAGTTGCACGATCTCAACTCACTGCAACCTCCACCTCCCGGGTTCAAGTGATTCTCATGTCAGCCTCCCAAGTAGCTAGGACTACAGGCATGCCACATGCCCAGCTAATCTTTTCTATGTTTAGTAGAGATGGGGTTTCGAGATGTTGGCCAGGCTGGTCTCAAACTGCTGACCTCAGGTGATTCGCCAGCCTTAGCCTCTCAGAGTGCAGGGATTGCAGGTGTGAACCACCATGCCTGGCCATCTTCTATATATTTTAGATGAGGGGTGTTATTAACTCCCTTCAGAAATTTATAAGAGGTATGGGAAAAGATGCACATATAATTTTTGGGGGTCCAGATCCCCATAGAAGCTCTTTCATTATAACATTCAATGTAAGAGGCTGATTCAGGAAACTGTAACACATTTGTTCAATTCAAAGGATACAGTTTTTCTTTTCCCTTCTTTTTTTGAGTGAGAGTCCTGCTCAGTCTCCCAGGCTGGAGTGCAGTGGTGCAGTCTTAGCTCACTGCAACCTCAAACTCCTGGGTTCAAGTAATTCTTCTGCCCCAGCCTCCTGAGTAGCTGGGACTAGGTGCCTGCCACCATGCCTGGCTAATTTTTGTATTTTCAGGAGAGGTGGGGTTTCACCATGTTGGCTGGGTGCAGTGGCTCACTCCTTTAATCCCAACACTTTGGAAGGCCAAGGTGGGTGGAGCATTTGAGGTCCGGAGTTCCAGAACATAGTTTTAAAAAATAATGTTTATGATAAAATCAAAGAAAACCACTTGGTTATAAAGTTAAAGGGCATGAAACCATGAAGCAAAATTTTTACATGTCTTATGGTCCTTACTAACTACAAAATTTTGGTTAAGAGTTTCAGCTATAGCAAGACTACCTGGGTCCATTTCTAGATTTTCTACTTGTTAACAGCGTGGCCTTGGGTGAGCTACTTGATCTCTTGTTCCCTCAGTATCTTTATATCTAAAAATGGTACTTCTAAAAGGGAGCCCTTGTATATTATTTGGTGGAAATGTAAATTAGTACAACCACTGTGAAGAACAGTTTGGAGAGTCCTCAAAAAAACTAAAAATCAAGCTGCCATATGATCCAGTAATCCCATTGCTGGGCATGTAATCAAAAAAGAAAAAAAAAAAAAGGAAATCAATATATTGAAGAGATGTCTGCACTCCTATGTTTATTGCACCACTCTTTACAATAGCTAATATTTAGAAGTATCCTAAGTGTCCGTCAGCAGATGAATGGATAAAGAGAGTGAGGCACATAGACATAATGGAATATTGTTTAGCCATAAAAAGAATGAGATCCTTTTCATGGCTGATACTGCAGACCATTATATTAAGTGAAAGAAGCCAGGCACAGCAAGACAAACTTCATGTTCTCGCTTATTTGTGGGATCTAAAATTCAAATCAATTGAACGCAGTGACATAGTGAAAGCATAGCTACAGTAGACTGGGAAGGGTAATGGGTGGTTGGGAGGAAAATGGGTATGGTTAATGAGTATCAAGAAAAAAAATAGAGTGAATAAGAACTACTATTTGGTAGCACAACAGGGTGATCATAGTCAATCATAACTTAATTGTATATGTTAAAGAATGTAATTAGATTGTTGCTAATTCAAAGGATAAATACTCCACTCTCCAATTCACATTGCATGCTTGTATCAAAACATCTCATGTACCCCACAAATATTTACATCTATCACCCACAAAAAGTTTTTGAAAATTAAAAGTTAAAAAATGATATGTTCTGCATAGTGGAATTGTGAGAAATGAGAAAGTATACTGTGCCTGGCATTGAGAAAAATGTTCACAAACACTCTATTATTATTATTCTTATCTTTTGTTTACTTCAAAAATTATTCTGGGAGGCTGAGGTGGGAGGATCTCTTGAACCTGAGAGGTTGATGCTGCCATGAGCCATGTTTGTGTCACTGCACTCCAGCCTGAGTGACAGAACATGATCATATTTCAAAAAAACTTACTCTAACGTAGTCTTATTTTACATATCACTCACCCTCACATGCAGACACACACACACACACACATGCATGCATGCACTATATTATCTATAGAATTCACCTCTGAGGGGAAAATAGGATTGTTTATGGAAAGTGATGGAACCCTTCAAATATACCCTTCACATATTTTTCCAATAAGAATATATATGCATACATTACCGTAAATCAAAAGAAGAGACTGCACTGAAAATGTGTAGTAATAGGGCAAATGTAAGCTGTTCTTTCCTCTGCACTTTATTCATAGAATGGAATATCTTATGCATACTGAAATTGTAGCCTTTTTAGGATAGAATGTCTCAGTTGAGACTGACTGTTTAACTTCTCCAAGGAAAGAGAAGAAACTTGCAAAGGTCCACTGAATATTGCGAAAGCCTCACTGGAAAACAGATGCCTAATGGCCTTCACTACCTTGCATATTTTCATCTGTGCCACTGGTATCCTGAAATGAATAGCCCCATCCATTCCCAGAGGGTCAAATCACCCAAAGAGAAGTACTCTGCTGCCATCTAATTAAGCCATGGAACTGAAAACACAGGCTATTAAATGTATCCTTGAAATGTTAAATTTTCAATTCTAGAAGTGTGTTTCACCATTCAAACAATAATATTTTGGCATGAAATATTTCTGTCTACTTTCCTCCATAGAGACTTGGCCAGGGGCAATTAGCAAGCTCTGGCAGGCTGCCGTTCAAAAGAGAATGAGATGAAGCTGGATATTCTAGGAACCGAGTAGAAGTTATTCTGAGGAGTACATGTTAGATAATTCACTTAAGCAAAATTTCAAACAAATTTACAGAGCTTAAATTATCCAAACAACAGAACTCCTATGAGAGTTTTGTGGCCAATGAAGTAAAGATAATAGCAGAGAGGAAAACATGTATTTCCCGATGAACAGAAAATTTCAGAACCACCAGGAGAAAAGTGGGGGAAGATATCTATGGTTAGGAAACAGCCACTGTTGCTGTCTCAGGTGATGAGAAGAAGAAATTTGGATGTTAACGTAAAAAAAAAAAAAAAAAGAGTCTCACCCAGTCACTTGACATTTTTAATAAAATATTCCCAGAGTCCTCTGTCAAAGATGGGGTGAATCCTTTACCAATAATAGACAAGAAACTATGTCTCATATTCTTATCTTTATTTATTAAATAAATGTGTATTGAGCATCTTCTTTTTGCCATCTCTGTTCTAGGCATCTTTTTCTAGCAGTGAACAAAATAGGCAATGAGCTATTTAGAAGGAAATGCAGATAATTAGCAAGCAAACATATGTACAAATAATACAAATCCAGTTAGTACTAAGTGCTATGAAAGGCAAAAACAAAGTAAAATAACAGATGGTGCCTGAGTTGACCGGAGAGGACTTATCTGAGAAGGTGGAGTGGGAGCAGAGGTTAACTAATGACCAGGAGTCACCTATGTGAATATCTGAAGATAACATGCTTCTGCCAAAGGGAGCAGCAAGTACAAAGGGCCAGAAGAGGGGCTGGTATGTCAGAATGTTATAGGATTAGCAGGTGTGTATGCCAATGTAACAGACCAATACACGGATACAGCAGGTTTTGCAGCAGAGAACGAGTTTAATGATTGTGGGGCATCAAGTGAGGAGATAGGAGGGCACCTTCAAATCTATCACCCTGGAAGTTCTGGGCTGAGTTTTTTAGTAGAATCGTGGAGGTTGAGGGGTTGGAAAATTGGGGTCATTGATTGGTGGGATAAGTGGGTTGTGAAAAATGCATTCCTTGGTGAGTCAGCTTCTCATGGAGTCCTTCAGACCAACTGACATCAGTGGTTTCAGTAGTATGTAGAACCTGAAAGAATATCTTGGATGGGAAACTTAGTATTTTATAATGTTCAAGTTGTTATCTGTAGAGCAGTGAAGGGAACTATGATCCGGCATCTACGTGATTGTAGGCAACAGGCAGCAAACAGCTATGTGGAAGCAGATCAGAGACTGAGCTGGCCTCATGATGAATGCTGCACGTGCTGCAAACCTGGCTCATTTTCATTTCTTCTCTTCCCTTCTTCCCTGATTAAATTCATAAAGTGGGTAGGGACTTTCAAGAACAGCAAGAAGCCCAGAGAGATGGCAATGTTTAAGAAGAACAATAGCAGGCATTTTATTCAACCAGTCTCTGATAGGCAGACGTTAGGCAGAGTAGTGACTTTACTTTTTCTCCCGCTAAATAAGACTTAATGTGACCAGGTGTGGTGGCTTACACCTGAGGCCAAGGTGGGTGGATCACTTGAGGTTAGGAGTTCCAGACCAGCCTGGCCAACATGGTGAAACCTCGTCTCCACTAAAAATACAAAAGTTAGCTGGGCGTGGTGGTATGCGCCTGTGATCCCAGCTATTTGGGAGTCTGAGGCAGGAGAATCTCTTGAGCCCCAGAGGCAGAGGTTGCAGTGAGCTGAGAGTGCACCACCACTGCACTCCAGCGCGAGTGACAGAGTGAGACTCTGTCTCAAAAATGAAGAACAAAAACATAAGAGCTGCCCAGACGTGGTGGCTCATGCCTATAATACCAGCATCCAACCACTTGAAATCAGGAGTTTGAGCCAGCATGGCAAACATAGTGAAAGGCCATCTCTACTAAAAATACAAAAAAAAAAAAATTATCCAACCATGGTGACAAGCACCTGTAATCCCAGCTATTCAGGTGGCTGAGGCAGGAGAATCTCTTGAACCCAGAAGGCAGAGTTTGCAGTGAGCTGAGATCATGCCTCTGCACTGGGTGACAGAGTGAGACTCCATCTTAATAATAATAAGAGCTGATGTTATTATTATCATCATATAATGTGTGACTTCTCTACTTATAGACAGCCTCACAGGCACATACCACGTCATCATTTCTCCTTCCTTGAGATGCAGGGTATAGGAATGAGTGCCTGGCTTAGGAAGAAGGCTCAGCTTCCCCTACATAGCATATCACAGTTGTTCACAACCTGTCACCCCATCCTCAGAACCATCAAAAAGTGACCACAACTTGTTACCTTATGAAAGAAATGTTCCCCCTAGGAAACCCCACTGCTAGTCCTGGAGATGGAAATGATGAGAAGTAGCAGGGATTTAAGGAAGTGGTGATTCTGAGACAGAAACATGTTTCAGGTGGGAATTTAGTTTTATACTTACGGACTCATTGTTTTTCTGCAGGAGTAATTTGCTTTTCTTCCGTCATGCTGTATGACATTCACAAGGAATATTTAATGTTGCTTTGGTGGTATTTAGAAACTTGAGGATTAGTGGTCTTGGCTCTTCTCCCTCATAGATTCAGACAGCTTTCCTGAATTCAGAACACTGTATTTCAGAAAGCTTGAACCTTGGGGTTGAACAGACTTAGGTTAGAGTCCTGGTTTTCTTGTCTTTGTGCTTTTAAACTATGTGATCCTGGGAACATCATTTAACTTCTCTTCTAATTTTGTGCAACTGTGAAAAACATGGACTTAGAGAGTTCTTGAAGTAGCATAAATAAAATCAGAAAGACAAAGTACTTAGCATATGTAGTTATGTCAGGCACTTGCTTCTCACCATCAAGGAAACATGTGCCGCCCTAGATCCCATCATCATCATGGTCATTGTCATCATCGTCGAAGAAAGGAAATATTGCATAGTGTATAGAGTCTAGGCTTGGGAACCTGCTCATTTTGGGTTGAATTCCATGTGTAATCTTTCTATGTATGTGACTTCATGCAAGGCTTTATACTCCCTGCCTCAGTTTCCCATGTCTGAGGGGTTAAAATAGCACCTTCCTGATAGGATTGCTGTGAGGATTAACTGCACACATACATGGAAAGTGCATGGAATGGGGGACAGTCGTTATAGATTGTATCCATATGGGAAAGAAGGCATATCTATTCGTGATATACAAAGGTGAACTTCATGTGTTTTAATTACCAAACCCTGCTCCTGAGACGTGAAGTCAGATGTATGTGGATAATAATCTCTTAATATCTTGCTTCTTACCATCAAGGATAAATGTGATGCCTTGGATCCTCAGCTACCCCTGGCCTGATGCCATTCTGCCCTTCCTGCCTAGACCCAGGAGTCAGCTCCCAGAGGAGATACTGAATCTGCAGCCCAGCTGGTGTCTGAAATGGGGAAGGCAGCAGGATTCCAGCTGCAGCCTCCAGCCCCACCCTCCTGGTGACACACTCCTCTCGGTGAACCCTCTAGAATCTCAATAATTCACCGCAGTCACCATGCTCAGACAGGTTGCTTGGAAAAGTGAGTTCTGAGCCAAGGGTTTTGGCAGGTCTTAAAATATTTCCTTCTGTGCAACTGCAATCACATCTCCATCATGGGCGCCTGGGAGTGCAGCAAGGCATAAAGGGGAGAGGAATGAGGAACAAAATGCAGCCCCTGGTTTATAATTTACCCTTGTCACAGAGATCCAGGCACAACCGATCTGGCTTGTAGTGTGAAATCTGGGACAATTGGAGTGATGGCTTTTTCATTATATGTATTTTAATTTTCCCAGATAAAGAAAATGGGGGTCTAATCCCAGAGGTAGTTACCAAGAGCTTTGGCAATTCCAGTGACCGAAACTTAGGGGAAAAAAATGCATGCATCCGTCTCACACTCCGCCAGCTCCCACAAGGTTTATTACCTCCTTTCCCCCCGCCTAGAAATTGCTGGAAAAGGAGAGGAAAACATTGATGACACAGACAATCACTTCACAGGAGCTCAGTCTGAATTCTCCACAGAGAGATACGTGTGGTAGGGAAAATGATCATAAAGACCATGTTAAATATTAAGGTCCAAGAGGGAAAGGTTTAGGTGTATGATGTTGCTGTTTTATACCTCATTTTTAGCCAAAGGCTTAGCACATTGTATAGGTTAATAAATTATTGAGGCAAAGGAGAAAAAAAGAAAAATAAGAAAGATCTTATCAATCAAATGATCCCTCAATGAGATGTGATTCAGTCTATGCATTCAGAATCCACGGAATATGGCTCTCTCTCTCTCTCTCTCTCTCACACACACACACGTTGCATTGATGGCTGGGCTTATACATTTAACATATGATAATTGTTTATGTATTCCCAAAGACCTAGTAAGGTAATAAAATTAGCCTATGTGTATTGAGATTCACTATGTACTAGACATCGGGCCAAATACTTTAATTACTATTTTCATCTCTAATTTATAGATGAAGAATCTGAAAGATGGGATTTTCTTTTCCTTTGATCCAAGGTCACTCTAATCCTACATGGAAGTGCCAAGTTTTGGTAGTGTACTGCCTGACTGGAGTCCCCACTATTGGCATCCACTTCTCTATTTACAAGTAAAGGATGAAATGAAGTAAAATAGAGGCTCATAGAGGTGCAGTGACATCCACAGTGACACATGGCAAGTGAGGCGCAGAGCAGGAGTCAGAACTCAGCTTTCCCAGCCCTTACACCAGTGACCTTCCCTCTGCGGTTCCAGACCTTCACTGGTAATCATTGGTACTTAAGAATACAGGCAACTTGAACCTATCTCTGCCCTTGCAGTGAAATTTTGGGGAGCCCTTTGACCACAGGCTAAGAAAAATGTTTTGTAAAATCTACTGGGGATGAAGAATTTTGCAAAACACGATATTAAATGAGTTCAGATTCTTAGTTGCAGGTGAAAGAAGACCAACTAAGAGTAAATTAAGCAACAACAGATAGAGGAACGGTGTGAGAAGACGGTACTCTGTTAGGTCACAGAACCAAACATTCCTTGCATGAGACTGGATTTTGGATTCAGGTGTCACTTATTGCAGGGGGTTAAATGACGTCACCAGTTCTCTCTTACTGCTCTCTCTCTCTCTCTTTGTTCTGTCTTTTTTATCTCTGTCTCTCCACTCTTAGATCTATTTTCTTCTTTGTTGGTTTATTTCCCACCCAGACCCACTTTAAGTGAGTGCAAAGTTCCAGACTTACATAGACCTCACAGTCTTTGAGGAAGAGGGATCTCTTTCTTAGCGGCCTTATCAATACCTGATTAGCTCTTCTTGCGTCATGTACACCCCCTACTCCCCAGCCTCCTGGATCAACGACTGTATCTAGGAGGAGAGCTTGCTGTCATTGGTTAGCTAGAGTTACATGGCCAACTTAGTGGCTAAAAAGACAGAAAGGACAGAATGAGGACTTTTGAGAAGAGATATATATCAATAACTATATTTATATCTGTCTGCCTATTTATCTTTCTATTTTATAACTAGAAAAATGAGAAGAGATACCATGTGAGACACCAGACTAGATGTCCATTGCTGACCTATACTTAAGCTGTGCCATGTCTCCAAAAGGCTCATTCAACTCCTCAAGTTCTGCTCAAACGGCTTATTAAGAACTAGGAATCTGACCCACTCAGTATGACAGGAGTGTTTGCTGAAGCCAAGTCTGCATTGCCTGCCAAATATCTCTCCTAGAATCTTCTCATTACAGGAAGAGTTAATCATTTATCATTTAAAAAATAATACTTCCCAACATCTGAAATCCTAGAGGTAAAGAAAGGCAGAAACACGTGTGCTGTTGAGTTGCCAAAACCTCGTGTAGGACACAACATTGGTTGTTGGCTGACCCCAGCATCAAATAAGGCAATTTTTATTGACAGTCTCCTTGAGCAGGATGGATGTCTTCATAAGCCCAAGAAGGAAAGAAAGCAACAAAAATGAAGACAGAAAGAAGCTGAGGAGAAAATGTGACAAATATTGAAGCAGGTAGGAAATTGTTCTTAAAAAATCAGAGATCCATGGATAATACTGAACAACCTTTGCCCACAGATGAACAGACAAGCACAATTGCACACTACAAGTGATGAAGGCTCGAATGTGAGCTTGGAATGTATACTTTTTACCACCATTAGAAGGGTAATAGGACTCTTTGGACAAGGAGGATACCATTAGGATTCCAAACTGTTTTCTTCATGCTGCGATACGACATTCTGTGATCAATCCTTCTCAGCCACTGTGTGGAAAGAAGCACCATTTCCTATTATCCTCTTATTTGTAATATTCTTTCTTTGCCCCCTTTTCATTTTTTATTTGTATTTTTGCATCTCAGAATGTGATGACGAAGATTCTTAGCTGATATTTAAATCTCGTCCTAGAATCTGCACCTTGGCATTTTATTTTAGATCACTTCTATAGACTATCAGAAATGTAAAGAATGAAACATGTTACTTTGGCAGGAAAGCCAGAACCTACTGATGGGCTTAACAATTGAAGACATGATTCTTTGATTGTTGACAGAGCTAGGACACTGTGTTCTTGTTCACTGACCCTGGTCATTTCAAATATGGTGATAAGAACTCATTTAGCCAGCTTTATTTGGTCATAGTAGGTGTTTCTATTGATAAAATCTAGGGGCGTGGGGCACACTTCCACATAAACAAATTGTTTTGCCTGAAATAGTATGTGATGTATTGAAATCTCTCTTTTCAAAATTTCTCATCCTGTCCTTTCTGGATTTTACTGTGTGTGTGTGTGTGTGTGTGTGTGTGTGTGTGTGATGGAGTCTTGCTCTGTTGCCTAGGCTAGAGTCCAGTGGTGCGATCTTGACTTACTACAACCTCTGCCTCCCAGGTTCAAGCAATTCTCCTGCCTTGGCCTCTGGAGTAGCTGGGATTGCAGGTGCATGTCACCATGCCCAGTTAATTTTTGTATTTTTAGTAGAGATCGGGTTTTGCCATGTTAGCCAGGCTGGTCTTGAACTCCTGACCTCAGGTGATCTGCCCAACTCAGCCTCCCAAAGTGCTGGAAGTTTAGGCATGAGACACTGGGCTCACACCTTTCTGTCTTCTTAAATAATAAGATTGCCATGTGACCACAGCTAAGTGATGAGAGCATGCTCTCCTTTTAGAACCAGTCCTTGGTCCAGGAGGCCACGGAGGTTGGACATGACCCAATCTTAAATCGAAGAGATCTGGATGAATTAAAATAGTATGTTTACAATAACAACAATAA